>JANBXA010000031.1:31040000-31090000 GCA_030556225.1 Cricetiscus sungorus
GATCCACCTGCCTCTGCCTCCCGAGTATTGTGGTTAAAGTGATGTATGCCACCACTGTCCAGCTAAGAATCATAAGAAAGTTACAGAATGGGGTGAATTAAACTAAACATCAAAATGAAAACTACTATGCTCGCCCTGATAAAACTTCGAATTTAATCAAAATGGGTTTTTGTTGTTGTTTTACAAATAGAGCGTGCTAATTCACCATCCAGTCACTTGAAAGGTGTGCAGTCACCGCTAATGTAAGGCTTTAAAATGGTTGCTCAAATTTTCTCCCCAGCTCATTACATTCCGCAAACACGATTGCAAAGCCCATCTCCCTCCCCTTTCATCTTTACTAAAGATGCCTTTCTTATTTCCAGATCTCTTCCTTGGCCATTAGGTTGACCTGTAGCCAATCAAGTTAATTCAGCGAGAGATACCTCATCCAAAGAGCCTCAGCACCCCTTCTAGTCTGGATTTAATTTCTGGGGATATTATAAGCAAGCTAGGTGGCCATATCTTGGATAAAACGCACTTAAGTTTAAAAAAATATGCCTAAACTCTTTCCTCATACACTGTTGCGTGAGTCTGAGCACAGTTTTCACGTGCAAGTGAAATCAGCTCCATGGAATTAAGTTTTAAGCACATTTTGCAAGAGGTCAATCAGCTCTGTGGAACTAAGTTTTAAGCACATTTTGCAAGAGGTCCCATTTTTAGCCAAGTCACAGCTGAGCTTTCAAGTCAGCTAATTAGTACTTGTTCTTAAATTGGGCAGCTCCAATTCAAGCTAGATGAGATGCAATTTATTTCCTCTTCACTCTTAAAACCAGCTAGGCTGTAAAATTCATGTTACCCTGCTTCTCCCTTTGTCTGCCAGAGGGTTGGTTTAGCTCCCTCCTGAACAAGTCGGCAGAACTCAATAAACTCTGATGCTTGGAGCTGAACGGTAACAGAGTATTATTTTTTTTTTCTTTTAAAATATTATCTCTTTAGTTGCCAAGCAACCACTAAGTTGTTACAGTTAACTAATTTTTAAAAATTATGGCAGTTATCTGTAACCCTTGGACAGCCACAGTGCTGGCCAGTTCCAAATGAATACCGTGGCTCACATGAAATGTCTACTTCCTGACTGAAAATCTCTCTTGAAATTGAAAGGCAAGGGAGTCTACTTCCTGACTGAAAGAGAAGAGGGAATCTTTAGTCCCTAATTCATTTCATAAAGGAATCCACAGAAGCTATACGGTTTGATGCTCACCAAATTGGAGAAGCCTTGAACACAGGGAGATACTTGTCTCTAAAGAAGACTGATGGGCTCAGTAGCTGAGAGCACCTGTTGCTTATGCAGAGGACCGAGGTTTTGTTTCCAGCACTCATCTGGTGGTTTACACCTGTGTGTAACTCCAGTGCCAGGGAATCTAATAACCCTCTTCTGGTCTCCGTAGGAACACATGTGGTACACAGACATACATACAGGCAAAATATCTCCACACATACATTTTTTAAAAACTAAAAACTTAAGGATAAAGATTGACAAGAATTAAGAACAATGCATAAGATTTCTTAGAGGAACCACCAATTTTGTTAGATGGGTTCATCTTAGCTTACATTTTCTTATAGAAACATTTAAACTAATATATTGGTTTGCAGCTAATTTAAGTGAGTTAAACATCATGGAATTAAAAATAGAAGAGTTTCACTTTTTTTTTTTTCTTAATCCATTGCCCTCAACATGCTTCACCAAATACCCCTTCTTTTTCCCTTGTAGGGTTTTTAAGGCAGATTCTTGTCTGTACTGCATCTAATTAAAGAATATGTTGGCCACTAGTGGCCATCAGTGTGGAGGCTGTAGGTGAGGAGCAGGAGTAGCCTGTGTACGTGTGTGTGTGTGTGTGTGTGTGTGTGTGTGTGTGTGTGTGTGTGTGTTGTGTGCAGACCAGGAGATAACTGTAAGCATCTGCCTTTCTAGTATTGGGATTAAAAGTATGTGCTATCAATACAACTTTTTATGTGACTTTTGGGGATCAAAGTCTGGTCCCCATGTTTGCAAGGCAAGTATTTTGCTGACTGGTTGATCATCCCAGCTCCAGTGGGTAGGGTGGCCCTTTTGGATGAAGACGCTTCAAGATGAGTCACCCTTTCCATGGTATTTTCATAATCTCTATATGTGTATCAGTGGAGAAAAAGATCCCCACTATCCTCCCTGGGAGGAGACAGAGAGCCCTCTCCTTGCTCAAATAGAAGATATGTGTCCATTATTTCCTGGGACTACCTTCATGCTGCTCTCCTGGGATCACTAGGATGGATCAGGAGAGATTAGAGAGCTCATCTGTATGGGAGCCACACATATGAGCCTTGTGGAGATGCCTTTTCATATCTAAGGCAAAGGAGAGATGAATGTAACTCATGTAAGTTTCCTCTCTCCAGTAAACACACTTCTCAGCCCTTCGGCCTGGATGGGTGGAGAAATGGAGGACAGTAGTCATGTTATCTTGTAGTACTGTCTCTGGAATGTTCCCTTCAGCATTAATTAGTACAGACACCTGTTTCCTGAGCCTTGACCTTGGTGGTTTTATAATAGTGAAAAATGTTCATATTAATATCCTACTGTGGCAACCACAAAATGAGCAAGTTTTCAGCACTAGAACCCAGCCTGGGAGCAAACCCCAGCGGCCTTTGACGCACATCACTTGAAAGCTCAATGTGGAGTTCAAAGGTCAGCAAAGCCAAGGGTCCTGTTAGGAGAACAAGGAGGTGTGACCAGGCACCCGGACCCGTGTCTGGCCAACAGAACACTAGAGGATTTGTGAGGGGTCACGGCCAGAGGAATAAATCCCTCTTTCCCACCTTCATTTGTGTCCTGCAAATTCACCAAGGCAGCCCCACCCTGAGCTTGGATAGGTTCTCTAAGAACAGACATTGAATAAACGGAAAGTCTGAAAATGTGGCAAGAGGAGGGGGCGGGAGCCTAGCGTGTGGAGGGCAGGGAGAGCTCTCAGATCCTCACTCGAGTGTGAGTGTTGTGAGAGAGAAGGGAGGGGAAAGTTCCAAGAAAGAGTGTGAGACTGTAGGGAGATCCCAGCAACATTAACGGAGGCCGCTGAGTTGTTCCTGAGCCTAGGTCCACCATTGCCAGTTGTCTCTGTCACCGACAGTGGCAGCAGCTGGTGGGAGGCAAGGCTCGGTGGAGAGAGGTGAAGGAGTTCAGTGATGGTCATTAATCATTAGGAGTGGGACCAGACATGACAGGTGCATCACATGGCTACACAGGAGTGAGTGAGTGTGCGAGGAGTGAGTGAGTGAGGAGTGAGTGAGTGAGTGAGTGAGTGAGTGAGTGAGGAGTGAGTGAGGAGTGAGTGAGTGTGCGAGGAGTGAGTGAGTGAGGAGTGAGTGAGGAGTGAGTGAGTGAGAGAGTGAGGAGTGAGTGAGGAGTGAGTGAGTGAGGAGTGAGTGAGTGAGGAGGGAATGAGTGAGGAGGGAGTGAGTGAGGAGTGAGGAGTAGAGTGAGTGAGGAGTGAGTGAGGAGTGAGTGAGTAAGGAGTGAGTGAGTGAGTGAGTGAGGAGTGAGTGAGGAGTGAGTGAGTGTGCGAGGAGTGAGTGAGTGAGGAGTGAGTGAGGAGTGAGTGAGTGAGTGAGGAGTGAGTGAGGAGTGAGTGAGGAGTGAGTGAGTGAGGAGTGAGTGAGTGAGGAGGGAATGAGTGAGGAGTGAGTGAGTGAGGAGTGAGGAGTAGAGTGAGTGAGGAGTGAGTGAGGAGTGAGTGAGTAAGGAGTGAGTGAGTGAGTGAGTGAGGAGTGAGTGAGGAGTGAGTGAGTGTGCGAGGAGTGAGTGAGTGAGGAGTGAGTGAGGAGTGAGTGAGTGAGTGAGTGAGGAGTGAGTGAGGAGTGAGTGAGGAGTGAGTGAGTGAGGAGTGAGTGAGTGAGGAGGGAATGAGTGAGGAGGGAGTGAGTGAGGAGTGAGGAGTAGAGTGAGTGAGGAGTGAGTGAGGAGTGAGTGAGTAAGGAGTGAGTGAGTGAGTGAGTTGAGTGAGTGAGGAGTGAGTGAGGAGTGAGTGAGGAGTGAGTGAGGAGTGAGTGAGGAGTGAGTGAGTGAGTGAGGAGTGAGTGAGTGAGGAGTGAGTGAGGAGTGAGTGAGTGAATGAGGAGTGAGTGAGTGAGTGAGGAGTGAGTGAGGAGTGACTGAGTGAGTGAGTGAGGAGTGAGTGAGTGAAGTGTGAGTGAGGAGTGAGTGAGTGAGCAGTTAGTGAGGAGTGAGTGAGGAGTGAGTGAGTGAGGAGTAAGTGAGTGAGGAGTGAGTGAGTGAGGAGTGAGTGAGTGAGGAGTGAGTGAGTGAGGAGTGAGGAATGAGTGAGGAGTGAGTGAGGAGTGAGTGAGGAGTGAGTGAGTGAGTGAGGAGTGAGTGAGGATTGAGTGAGTGAGTGAGGAGTGAGTGAGTGAGGAGTGAGTGAGGAGTGAGTGAGGAGTGAGTGAGTGAGTGAGTGAATGAGGAGTGAGTGAGGATTGAGTGAGTGAGTGAGGAGTGAGTGAGTGAGGAGTGAGTGAGTGAGGAGTGAGTGAGGAGTGAGTGAGTGAGTGAGTGAATGAGGAGTGAGTGAGTGAGTGAGTGAGGAGTGAGTGAGTGAGTGAGTGAGGAGTGAGTGAGGAGTGAGTGAGGAGTGAGTGAGTGAGTGAGGAGTGAGTGAGTGAGGCGTGAGTGAGGAGTGAGTGAGTGAGTGAGGAGTGAGTGAGGAGTGAGTGAGGAGTGAGTGAGTGAGTGAGTGAGGAGTGAGTGAGTGAGGCGTGAGTGAGGAGTGAGTGAGTGAGTGAGGAGTGAGTGAGGAGTGAGTGAGGAGTGAGTGAGGAGTGAGTGAGGAGTGAGTGAGTGAAGTGTGAGTGAGGAGTGAGTGAGTGAGTGAGCAGTGAGTGAGCAGTTAGTGAGGAGTGAGTGAGGAGTGAGTGAGTGAGGAGTGAGTGAGTGAGGAGTGAGTGAGTGAGGAGTGAGTGAGTGAGGAGTGAGTGAGTGAGGAGTGAGGAATGAGTGAGGAGTGAGTGAGGAGTGAGTGAGGAGTGAGTGAGTGAGTGAGTGAGGAGTGAGTGAGGATTGAGTGAGTGAGTGAGGAGTGAGTGAGTGAGGAGTGAGTGAGTGAGGAGTGAGTGAGTGAGGAGTGAGTGAGGAGTGAGGAGTGAGTGAGTGAGGAGTGAGTGAGTGAGGAGTGAGTGAGTAAGGAGTGAGTGAGTGAGTGAGGAGTGAGTGAGTGAGTGAATGAGGAGTGAGTGAGTGAGTGAGTGAGGAGTGAGTGAGGAGTGAGTGAGTGAGGAGTGAGTGAGTACCCCACTTCATCCTTGTGAAGCCCTGACATCACCGTCCAATCTTATCTCTTTCTCTGCCAAGTTTCCTGAACATTCTGAAGTGTAGCTACTCTTTGTCATTCGGCACTCTGCTCATGTCCTTGCCCGGCAAGATATTATTTTTTCATTTTCTTTTTTGTTCTTTTAATGCTGCCTCAGGCCCAGAAAGGAGGTTACTTCCAAGTGATGTGAGTTTGAAATGTAGACATAAAGCCAACCACACTTGTAGGTACAGAACCGTATGTAGAGTCAAAAATCGGAGAGAAGGAAGGAAAAGAAAGCTCTGTGTGTTTTATAAAAGAAGGATGAGAAAGAGGCAGAGGTAAAGATCAGCGTGGACATTAAAGATAATTTCTAGAGTATCAATAGGTTATTTTGGTTTTGTTTTCTGGGCCATTTGTTTACAGATTAGATGTGTTCTGTGGTGTTTTCATATATAATGTGTTCTGATTCCATGCTGCTATTCCCTCCCATCCACAGCCCTACACCTCCCCACTTCCTCATCTTTATGCCTTTTCGCTTTGTTTGTACTCCATTGACTTTAACCAGACTCACCTGTGTTATCACCGGTTTGGAGCCATCCTTGGAATGGGGCTGGGCTCATATCTGATACACATTGAAGACAATGTGTGTTTCCCAGAATCCATCAGTACCCATCAGTTTGTCAGTCCAGAAAGACTAAAGGCTTCTTGGCATTATATAGATTAAAAGGATAAAACAGAAATCTGCCAGCTGTTAGTTGGCTTCAGATTTGCCACTAAGAGGTCAACAAAGGCTTTAAAAATCAGCTCTTGAAAACAGGCAGTTGGTTCGGAAGGGCTTCTGCCCCTCCTCTTGGAGCTCATTCAAGGCTTTCATTACCCAGACTCCGAACATGATTCTCAGGTTTTCTCCCCAGGGCCCAGCAACTGTTTGTGCTCCCAGAGAGAGGACAGACCAATCTATAATAAATCATCTCAGGACATGTGTCTCCCAAAATGACAGAGCTTCACATTAATTTATATACTATTCCCTTAGGGAAATTATTTAAAATTATGGCATGCTAAACATGAGAGGGAATGATGCAAGTGTAAATCACTGAGGAGCATAAACTAGGACTATTCTTGTTTTCAAATAATCGGTATATCTGGAAAACTCAAGGAAAGCAAACAAGCAAGGAAGGAAGGAAGGAAGGAAGAAACCAGTAATACAATCTAGTAAAGTAACTGAGCACCAAATTTATATCCAGGATTAAGAGCTTTTACATGAACCAATGCAGTTAAAGAATATAACAGCAAAAGAAGGATTGTATTTACTGAAGCAAACACAGGGAAAGCAGAAATAGACTAGGAAGGATAGGTTCCCCTAGTGCTTCAGGGTGTCCTTTAGGTGTTCAGAAGACTGAACCAATGGAAAGGTGAACTCAAGAACTCAGAGAATTCTCTAAACCCACCCACAGAAGCCATACAATCAATTCAAAATTTCAATAGGATTTTTTTTAATCAATTGAATTTTTCATTTATTTTACATCCCAACCACAGCTTCCCTTCCCTTCTCTCCTCCAGGTCCCCCCTCCTCCCGCCCCTTTTTGGCCCCCTCCCCATCCAATCCTACTCTGTTTCTATTCAGAAAGGGGCGGGCATCTCAGCCTGTCAACAAAGCATGGCAAGTCTGATTGTCTTCCAGAGGACCCAGGTTTAAATCCCAGTACCCACGTGCAACACTGTAACTCCAATATCTGATACTCTCACACAGACATACCTCAGGCAAAGCACCAACGTTTATAAAAAATAAAAGTAAATGCATTTAAGAAAAAAAAAAAAGAAAGAAAAGATTGTTTTTTGACACACAAACTGATTAAATTGCAGTTTAGAAAAATAATGAAACAGTAGCCTTTACCTCACCCCACCCCACCCCAGAAAGAAGGGCTTGGTTAGGGGGTACTTGACTCATAGGTGCAAATCCCTGTCTTCTGCCTTCATGATCTCAAAGCAAAGGAAAACAAAACTCCCCAAACACAAAGAGACAAGTGAAAGCTAATCAGGCCCGTGGCGCTGTTACAATGTTGGTAGTATTGATAAAAAGGACTCTAACCATATCTCTAAAGCAGATCATATAGCTATAATAAAACCACTTGGTTATTATCAGTAGGGAAAAATGAATTATTCAATAAACGGTCAAAGTAGGTAATCATCCGCAAGAAATATCTTAAAACCACTACTTCGTATATTCCACCAGAACGGATTTGAAGTGTGAAGATTTTAAATGCAGCACCTCATAAATTTAACATGAGACTGAGAAGATCCTGCTCTGGGGACATTGTGGTGGCACGCTGGTGACAGGCTGAACTCTGCTACATCTGATTCTCCCAGATTGGTGAGGAAGCAGCAAGACAGCACAGAAGACAGCTCTCAGAGCAGACGCTGAGATTTCTGGCAGCAGTGCAAAAACTGTGAAAGTTATAAAGTAAAAAAAAAAAAAGGAATAATCAACCCAGTCTCCAGCCTGAAGTCACATTAGCAAGGTGAAGATGTGTATGGTGCCTGTTATGGCAATCAAGTGGGTCTCAGGCTGGCCTCACTGGGGGTAGGGGAACAAAAAAAAAACAGGAACAGGCATCTTCATAAATCAGGAATGCCTGTAATTTAAAAATATGGCTTACTGTTTAAAGCAAGTAAAATAATTCATGCACGAATGGTTAAGCTGTTCCAAGAGATGATAAAAAAAAAAAAACCCAAAAGCAAAGGCTGAAAAATTTAACCTTATTAAGAATGCTTCCAATCATTATAGTTCATACTACCTCAAATAAAACAATATACAAAGGATCTGGAAAACATATTTGCAACCTACACCATTAATTGGTGGCCCCACCTTATAAAGAATTTGAACAGGTCAATAAGAAAAATTACAAATGACCAAAGGTGGGGGGATGGGCAAATAATAAAAAGATATGAGAAGGTTGTGTTTGTTACTGGTAACAAGAACAAACATAGCCACACTAAGATGCCTCTTTTTGACTTATTATGTTGTCAATGCCATCAAGTTCCATAATAAACTGAGAGAAAATAGGGTAAGTCAAGAGACTGAGCCCAGGCTTATTTCATTATATCTATCAAAGTTGCAAATATTCACCCTTTGGTACAGTGATCTTTCTAAGGACTGTAACTCAGACACTAGGGCAATAAAAAGCAATATTTCATATTTGATTACTAAGTACATCATTGAGCATAAAAGCAACAGACCCAAAGCAAATATTGATCAGTAAAGACATGCACATCAACAGGAGCACATTCTTACTGAGGAATACTCTGGAACCATTAAAGTTGACAGGTGAGTCAATGTGAGGCTGTATGCGTATGACCCCAGCACTCAGGGGTCTGAAGCTAAATGGCTGGAGAGGTTTGAGGCCAGTCTGGGCTATGAGGGACATAAAGGTGATGATGTATGCTTATAAATACGTCTCTAAAAAATACACGTTGATATAATTTGTAGCGCAGTGAAAGGAGGGTCATATGGCACTATGGGAAAAAAAGGTGAGTTATAGGGTTATTTTGTTTTCTCTCTTTTGATTTGTATGATGTTATACTTGATTCTTGGTAATGTTTTCCTTGTATATTTGGGCAGTTTAAATAATTTGTACTGAAGATAGTTTGTGGTATGCAATTTAATACTTTAATCTGTTTGCAGATAGTTATAATCAATTTTGGCAAAAGAATTTGCTCCCAGATGTTGATAAGAAGGGCCAGGGCCTTCTGTAAGTGGCAAGTTCTACAGCAATTCACCCGTGAGGAGCAGGCTGTGGGGAAGGAACCTCTGTAGTGCTCTCCTCAGACCTTTAGCCTTTTTGTTCCCTTAGAGCGAGACTGCAACTTCTTTCAGCCATTCCTTTATGAAGGTGATGTTGCTCTGAGGGACCAAGAAGACATTCGGGTATGTTCTGCTCTGCATCTTGTTGAGACTGAAAAGAAAGGAAGGGGAAGGGGAAGGGGAGGAGGAAGGGAAAAGAAAGATGCCTAAAGCTTAAACTCAGGCATTGTGAAAAACTCAATGATACATTTCAGATTGTTGGTGATTTAGAGTATATGTTGAAAATGCTTAACTGAACACTTAAACCAAAATGCCAGATTTTATTTCTTGAGCATAATGTAATACCAGCAGAAAGGTTCAACAAATGAAAACACCAACATTAAAAATTGGCAGGAAATATGTCAAACAAACAAAACCACACGTGCACACACACACACACACACACACACACACACACACACACACACACACCCCAAAGCTATTTTTGCACAAGCAAACAATTTCAAAATACGCAGGAGCTCAGAAACAACATAACTTTTCGATGACATGGCTCTAAAAATCGCAGTCAGAACATAAAGAAGGGGAAATATCTGCTAGGAAAGAAATGAGAGTAAGTACAGTAGTCATTTCTCCTAAAGAGGTTAGAATCAAAGAGATGGTAACATAATGATTAACCACAGTAATGTAATTAAGGATATTGCTGATGTACTCTTTGACCCAGCTATCCATTTCTAGGAATAGTTCCTTCAGATACAGTCATATGAGGTCACAGAGTTATATATACAAAGATATGCCTGTACTTGTTGGAAATATACATATCCTTTGCTTTGAAATGATGAAACTAGAAGCAACTTACGTGTATATATAATAAGAGGGGATTAATTAGACAAATTCTATTATAGTCATACAATGGAGCACTACATACTTTTAAGTAAGATGGGGAAACACTATGTACGTATTGAAATATAAAATTGACTACAACAAGGAAAAGATAAAGTTGTAGAAATCATACAAAGAATCAGGTGTTTAAAAATTGTGCGTGCATGTGTGTGTGTGTGTGTGTGTGTGTGTGTGTGTGTGTGTGTGTGTGTTTGGATATGGCTAGAAAGAGAATTAAAAAGCTACAAGGCAAGCAGATTTGAAGAAACACACACCAAGTCATACACTTTTACATTACTTTATAGGATACAAAAATAACATTTGAATTTTAAATTTTATATTTTAATGTTGGGAAATGGTGTTGTTCCCTTTGAGTCTCAGTGGCTCCTTTTCTTCTTGGATGTCATTTGTGTCCTTTAACCCTCCCCTACTTTCTTCATCACCTTCCTTCTTTTCATGCCGTGATTCCCTTTCTGCGTTCATGACCTGTACTCATACTCATAGCCACACAAATGTATACCTACAATTATTTAAAGCTAGGGTCCACACATAAGAGAACACTGATGTTTACCATTTTGAGGCTGGGTAAACCAGAATCCATATAGTAATTTCCAGGTGCATGCTATTTCCTGTTCATTTTTATTTAGAGAGAATGAAAAGGAGATGTGAAAAGGGTCAACACAAACAAATTACACTTGAAGACGTCACAGTGAAAGCGATTCGGTTGCCAATTAAAAGAGGAATATTATAAGGCAGGAGAAGTTTTGAGAACGTTCTTAAATATAATAAAATATAACTAAGGCCCAAGAAAGAATATTGTTAATTGTGAGTTCATCAGTAGGGCAAACCAAAAAATTCAAAACTGAACTATAATTGTTTTAAAATTAAGCATTAAACATGACAGCACTTGAGAATGTCATATAGTAATGTGTCTCAGAGTTAAAAGGAATTCTTGTATAAGTGTTGGCAATTGAACACGTTATTATGACTAAGGATTGTTCTGGCCAGACCATTTACTCTTGGGAAGTACTTCCTTCTCTTGTAAAATACGTCTTCACTTCTATAAACATTTGTCTCAAAATGCATAGCTACCTTTTAAAGACTATACTCCTACAGGACCAGACAACAGGCTTAACAGGAGCCTGTGTTAGAGGCTATAATGTGAACGGCTCACCATCCTCTATGGTAATATGAGAAAATGAATCTCTGTCTTACTGCAGTAGAGCTGGCTAGCTATCTGTTACAACTGGAAACATGTTGACATGCTCACTAACAGAGAAAGCAAGGAGCATACAGCTTATCTGCTTGTCCTACCTTCTATTCAATGGCAACAGAACACTGTATGGCTCCAACTATGAGCTAAAAGATTAATCTGTGAAAGATGGCAGAATAGGTTGACTATACATTATAGAACCAGAACCATAAAATCTTGCAATAGAAAAAATACATAAATACATAAATGGTATCAGACTTTCTTAAAGAAAACCTTGCGGGATGTGGTAACATCCACCTGTATTCCTAGAACTCAGGAGATCAAGGCCGAGAGATCAGGACAGCGAAGACACATGATGAGGTCCTGTTCCAAAAGCCTACACAAACTAATAAAACAAACAAATCATATCTTTCTATTCCTCTAAAGACTCCATCCCTTTCTGGTTGAAGGAACTTCATTTGGAAAGAAAGAAGGGAGAAAGTTTTTCACATGTCCCTGTGCTTACTTGCTGGCCTCATATCTCATTCCCCAATAACTCTTAAAGGTAATGTCTTAGCAGCTTACAGTGGTAAGAAAACCATCTTGAAAAGATGATGCTGAGAACTCTGGTAGCCATTGGGTTGATACCACGATCAGCATCATGATGAATTTAGGAGACTAGCAGAGAGAATGACAGGTGCTAGATAAGTGCAAAAATTAAATCCAATACTGGAAGTGTAACACTTAATACAAAGCTCCCCAGTTTCAATTCTGAATGCCTATTCCAACCATATAGAAGTTCATAGAGTTATATAGATTTAGGGTCTGGTTAATTTTGCTATGTGATTTTTTTTTTAAAAAAATTTATTTGCAAGTACTTTTTGTCATAAACTTTCTAACATTGAAAAAAGAAATTAAGGAGAGACACATTCAGGCATCTTAGTATAAGATGCCAGGAGAGAGAAATGGAAAAATGTATGTTTCCTGTTTAGTCACAAACATAGTGAAATATTTTCATGATTTACATTGAAGAATTGAATTAAATAAAGTTATCTTCAGTCATTTTTGGAGAACATATAATGCAATCACAGATAAACCCTGTCTTGAAAAAAACAAAAATAAATACTAAATCCTTCTGTAAGTTGATTTTTGAGACAAGGTGGTTAAGTATTCTTGGCTGTACTGGGTCTCACTGTGTAGACCTAGCTGGCTTCAAATTAATGGCGAATCTTCTGCCTCTGCCTTCTGTGTCTTATGGGTCATAACACTGAGAAAAGTCACTAATACAAAAAAAAAAAATGGTACTATTGCGGTGACAAAGCTGATTGTGTAGTTCTTTGGCTTTTGGAACTGATTTGTGGGAGGAAGATGGGAGAACGTGGAGTTACAGACCACAGAAGTTCCAGAACTCTGAAAGCAAAGTTACCGAGTAATTCTGGTAGGAATGTGGAAGATCAGAAAGAGACACATACAGCAAAGAAGGGGACTATGAGGTATCACACAGAACAAGGACGTTGTCAGCAATCAGACTGAAGCTTGTGCATGTTGTTGCATTCGGTCACGGAATCTCACTGTATTCTGCTCATGTCCTGAAAAAAAAAATGAGTGAGGCTGGATTAAAAGACAGTGCTCTAATCCATTGAAACCTTCAAGGCAGTACACCATCATATAGCATGGTTGTTGCCAGCTACTTTAAGTGAGGTATATGGAGATGATTTAGAGCAAAATAGGAGCAGGAAGATTTGGGGAGAAAATAATAAAGGCAGAGCTTGGTGAGGAACGGGACCAAGACTGCAGACAATACTGGTGCAAACAAACTCGCTGTAATTGTTAGAGATTAGTGTCATTAAAGAGAACGTAGAGACTTTGCATCTAGACAATAGAAAAGTGCCTTGCAAAAAATTCTACCCAGGAGAGCTCAAGGGTGTTAAGATGCAAATTTATTTGAAAAACATTGATTTGAAAAGACAGTTCTTGCACAAAAAGATTTCACCAAAGCAGGACAGCTTAGTGAAGAAGCATCTTTGCAGGTTCATCCATGAAGACTCGCAGAGGCTGCTATATCAGCGGCCAAGGAGCCAAGGGTAGATCTTATGCTGATTGATGGTAGACCTTGGGAATCACTTATGTGGTTCTGGTTTTGGAGGTGTGTAAAACCCGAGGGTTGCAGAACGGAGGCACGGGTCAAGTTTTCAGAAAGCGGCTAATGTCAGGAAATGTGAGGCAGAGTCAGGTTCCTCACAGAGAGGCCTTGACCTTGAAAGGCCATTGTGAGAAGCTATGAAAGTGAAACCTAGATTGAAAGAGACCTCGTGACATTGGAAATGCCAGAAACATGGGGCATCCACTAAGAGAAACTTCAGGAAAGAAGTAGAGCGGTGTCAAGTGAGGTCATCTGTGCTGCAGATGACCAGACTGTAGAGTCAGGAACACCCAAGCTTGTTTCAGCCCAAACGATGCTGCCATCCTATCCAAATGTCATAGGGTCTGTTGAATTTTGGCATTTTCTTCCCTCTTAGCCATTCTTTCTATGTCCCTGTCCCTTCCTTTTAGAATGGGAACATTTGATCTATAACATTGTATGGTAGAAGTCTGTTACAGGGTTCGTAATTAAGAGATTACTGGAGTATCCAATAGACTCTGTGCTTTGGACTTTGTCCAGCCGTGTTGGAACTGTAAGGCTAAGGGGATGTTTACGGTTGGGCTGAGTGGACTATGCATTGTGAGAATGCCTTGGGTCTGCGGAGGGTGGAGAGGAATGTTATACATCCATCGAATGTGAGACATCTCCAGAGGAATCACGTGTTTTGGGTCGTTGCCCCTAGCTATAGCACTATCTGGTGGACACTGTGAAATCTGCAGGAGGAAAGGTCTAATTGAAGGCTATGGGCCACAGGGTGATAGGCCTTGGGACTATAGCTCAGCTCCGCATCTGGCCCTGCTTCCGAATCGACGGCACAGTGTAACATGATGATATGATGTTGCTACATGCCAAGCTGCCGTGGAATTGCTTGCTCCCATGCCCTTGCCACATGATGGATTATGTGCCCTCAAGTCATGAGCCCAAATAAATAAATACTTCTTCCCTTAGATTGCTTTGTAAAAAAAAACCAGGTATTTGGGCAGAGCACGGAGAAAAGAAACTAATAGAGTACACACATCAAGATGTCAGTATTTCTTACTTCTTCAGGCAGAAAGAGGCAGAATTAGGCTTAACAATATGATGGCTTTATTCCCTAGTGTGCAGTTTATGTTTCTTTCTTTTTATTTTGGTAGAATTCGATGTTTGGAGGAAATCTCGAATAGTGGAGGGCAGTGATAAGAGAAAATATGAACAGAAATTGGACAGGAATAATTGCAGGTGATTCATCTCTTTATCCAGCTGAGTGTCAGGGGATCAGGAAGCAGAATCAGGCTCCCCAGGGGACAGAGATGGTATAGGGCAGGTGGGGTCCTTCCTTAGAGAAGTTCCAGGCAGAACTCTATGGTACAGACATCATGGTAGTGTTTAGGAAGGCATGGTAAGAACATAATAATCATGGAGACTTAGTCACCCACTACACACATTAAGGATAACAGATGTCACCAACTCCTTCTACCAAAGTGGTGAGGCCTTTGCCATCACTCTTGTTGATTTCAGTTGACCCTAAAGAATGCAGATTCTAAGGAGTGAGAAGGACAAGGATTAGGAGTTTTAAGATGATGAAAACTAATCATTGAAAATTCCAAAGAACGCAATTCAACTACTCAAACAAATCTGACGAATTTTAAAACTAGCCAACAAAAATATAAATATATCTATATATAGTTGTCACCCAAACACTGTCCTAAATAGGCCATAAAAATTACTTTTAAAATATCAGCTACCAACCTCCTAGGAACAGTAATTTGGTCCAACACATGCTTTTAACCACAACACATTTAAGAAAGAATAATGAAAATATTAACAAATTACTTAATTTCCTGAGATATTAAAATACTTTTTTATAAGTAAAAATTGGCTTAGGAAAGAAATTAGGAATGCAATAAAATCTATTTTAAATTAATAATAAACACAGCTCTGAATATCAAAATGTGATGGAATGTGGCCAAAACAGTGTTTAGAAGAAAATGTACTCATTTAAAGGTCTTTAATAAAAAGGAAAAAAGAACCATTAATGAGAAAAGCTAATATACTATAAATTCAGGAACAGAACAAAATATTAATCCAAGGAAAAACTAAATATGGTATGCAAGTGTAAAATGATAACCCTAGAAAATAAATGGCATAATCTTATAAAACTAAGTATATGACAAAGGAAGACAATTCATAGATCTGTGATAACAATTTGGTGTATAAAGCTATGTGCTCAATGGCTATGTGAGACCCTCAAGAGTGTGGTCCCTTGCGCTCCCACTCAGGAAAGGCGCCGCCCCCCCCCCCAATCACTCACGAGAAGCAGTCTTGATGCAAATGCATGAGGGCCTTTATATTCCAGAATACTGGGGCCATCAGCCACACGCCATGCAGGGTAAAGGGTTCAACGACCCTAGAACAGAATTGAGACAGCTTTTATAGGGTGTCAACAAAGCCCGCGCATCGTGAACCAATCACCTCGTAGCATCCAATGCGGACCAATTTAAAGTAGCCAAGCCCGCTCTTAGCCCAGGAAGTCTGCTTTCGCACAGGCTTCTGGGTGTGGAGACAAGGCTCACTTCCTGTGTTCATTCACTCACAGGCTGTTGTAAACATTAAAGTAGGTGACCAGCAGCTTGGGATTTAAGACTCCCAGCTTCCCCGGGGTCACTGGGGAATTAGGCTAAATTTTTCCATCCTAACAGCTACACTTACACACACACACACACACACACACACACACACACACACACACACCTTATCATAGGTTGTTTTGTTTACATAGTCTCATTCATCTGGAAATGACAAATCATTTCTTTAAATAATTAGTGTATAAAGTAATGGGTTTCACCAGCAGTGTGTTTGTGTGTGTGTGTGTGTGTGTGTGTGTGTGTGTGTGTGTGTGTGTACTGGAGGAGTTGGAAGGTGGTAACATAGCACTGGAAATACAGTCTTCATATGTGATATTCTCAAATATTTAATAAAAGAATAATGGGATTCACTATTATATTTTCACATTTGTGTATCATGATACTTTGCTCATCCCTCCCACCCCCTTGTTATTTTTTTAGATTATTACTGGACATTTCTATTTCACTGTATAGTAGGCAGACTCAAATTTAGACATCTAAAAACCAAACTCTTCACAAAATCCTGCCTTGACCCACAGAGATGTCTCTGTTTCATCTTGACTTAAGGTCAGAGAGTTCAAAACTATCCTTACCCTTCCAAGGTTAGAGTCATAATACCTAAAGGTCTGAGGCATGGCTACTGTAGGATGTTTGACCTTGGCTGTGGATATCTTATCTAAACAACAACAGACTTGCTTTGAGGTGTGGTTACTTTTGACCCTCAAGGCCAGATAATGAGAAATACAGTCTAAAGTGCGGTTCCCAAATGTTTGGAGAATTAAGGAAGAAAGTTTGTTTAATCATTGTACATGATAAAGAAGTCTTTCCCCATGCTCCCCTTTTTGGATGGAGAATTTAAGATATTGAAGAATAAACATGAGGCATCCAGCATTCACTGGGCTGCCCTCCTGACTCTATTCTGTATCTGTCTTTTTCATAATGTCTTTACCTGCTGTTTATCAATCCTCACTCACCCTCTCAGGTACAAACTGGGCAAGTTGGCTATATCTGACTAAAGCCCCACGAAGACAGGTTACAACAAAAAAACTCACTCACAGCTCCTTCTTCTTCTTCTTCTTCTTCTTCTTCTTCTTCTTCTTCTTCTTCTTCTTCTTCTTCTTCTTCTTCTTTCCAGAAAATGATGTCATTATCTTTCCAGGCACCAAACCCTGGCAGTATGCCATCTAGCTATGCTCCAGTTTCATAATTCATGGGACCCACCAACTAGACTTACTATATATATATAAATGTGTGTGTGTGTGTGTGTGTATCCATTGTATCTATCTATCTATCCTTTATCTAATATCTATTATCTATTATTCTAGCTAGCTACCATCCGTCTACTTATCTTTCCATCCATGTATGTTCTGTTTTCTTACCATCTCTTCAACTCAGATCTTCATTATTTCATCATTATTTCATATTTGGATATTGTGTTTCTAACAGTCTAGACCTGTTTTTAACAGATTTTGACAGTGTCCCAAGAAGTCCTCCTGCTTCCATTCAAGACCAAAAGAGTTCCGACACTCCTTCATAAAGTATCTAACAACTTCTTGCAACGTAAGGAAGTCTATGAGGTCTTCCCCCAAACCATCTCCTGCTGATTCTACACTTCTGTTCAAGTGCAAAATCACCCCATTGAAGAGGGCATCTCACTACCACCCCCTCCATCTCTGGATCTCTCCTGGTTCCTGATTCATTTTTCTTCACAGCAATTATCACTCCCTGGAATGAGTTATTGATATGGTTGTCTATTGCCTACCTACCTTTCCCTCAGCCATACTAGAACACTGTATGTGTTCTTTCTCTGCCCTATCCCAGTAGAACATTTTCTGTATTCAAAGTTATCTAAGCAAGAAGATGGAGTGGAGCCCCAGGGAAGGTAGCTCATTAAAACTGAGGAAGGACCTCACACATTTAGATCAGAGGCAAAGACCCCATGCACACACACACACACACACACACACACACACACACACACACACACACTGAGATCAAAGCTAAGTACAATGAATGTCTCCTGGAATGAGGATAGGCCCAGAGGCAGTACCTGCCATCTACCAATAAATATGAGAATGGGCATGGTGGGCCTAGAATGAATGCATTGTTTATTATTTCTCAGAGTGAATCTCAGGATATGAACGAAAAACTTTATCTCTAATTCACCTCTATTCACAGTAGATTAATCAAAGGGCTGGAATTCTTAATTGACTTTTCCATGTTCAGGTGCTGTGTGTGAAGAAATGTTGGAAGTTTCCTGTGACAGTGTGTGGGTCACTGGCTTTTACCCGGGGAAGACTAGCATTTTTCAGTGGGATTCAGGAGGATTGACTTTAATTGCCTGGCCTGGGTGAATGTCCTACAGCTTCAGATGTCCACAGCTGGACAGCCTCTAGGTCATCTTTTTGAGGGATAATAGGAATGTGGTTTCAATCCTTATCAAAAATGGGTAGGCATTCCAAGTTCACGTGACCCCAAATCTTTCAAATATAGTTAGAACTTTTGACAACAGTTACATTTCAGCATAGACTTGGCTGAAACTCAGGCTGCTGCTGCACTAAAATCAAGCTACATCCGCCGGTTCTATATTTATGGACCTCAGGCTTTAGAAAACTGAGAGGACAATCTGGAAAGCAAAGTAAGAACATTTCACTTAAAAATAGGATTTGCCAGGGGGAAATTTCAAGTTCCCAAAAGACAATTATCTATAACTAAGTCAGCTACACAAATGTATCTGGAGTAGATTTGTAGGCAATCTAAACATTTGCATATTGCCTAACGATATATATGCAAACATTATCTTCCTCAGTGAAAGTAAAGTCATCTGATGCTGTACCTCTGAGAAAACTGGTGTTAGGGACATTGAGGTTGGAATCAAGGCAGTTACTTTGTTTTAATTGTATCTTTCCAAGAACCCATTCTATTTTCTGACTAGACCTCCAGCAGCTCTGGGACCAAGGGCTTTCTCACTATGCCTGAAGAACTTCAGGGGGAAGAGAGCTGCTCTTCTCAACAAAGATAAATGTTGAGCTTCTTGAAAACTGGACTCTACTCTTGAGTCAATGACGATAAAGTGGGTGCTGGCCCCTGATGGGCTTAGATATGTGTATTACATTCCTTTGCTGGTGAAACCAGGTGATCAAAGGCAACTTAAAGAAGAAAGAGTTTAATGGGCTTATGGGGTAGGAGTTTGTCGGCAGGGACAGCAGTAAGATAGGTGTGACAGCAAAAGCAGGATGCTAAGCGCTTGCTTCCTTTACTCAGCTTAAAGCAGAGAAAGCAAATCAGAAGTGTGGCACATCTATGAACCCTCACCCAGTGATATGCTCCCTCCATCAATGATTCACAACCTTCCCAACAGAGCCTCTTACTGGGAACCAAACATCCCACTATCTGAGCCCATGGGGGAACATTTTTCATCCACCCACCACCATATGACTCCCTGAACTAACCCTATTGTCTAGAGAAAAGAAGTAACAGTGGCTGGCTTAAGTTAAATAGGCCCAACCCAGTAATGGTATAGAAGTAACCACATCTAAATTGCATGTGTACTTGTAAATGAGATACGGTCAGAATAGATATCAGCGTTGGAGACGGTTATTATTGGGTCCTGTAGTTCAGTTGGTCTCTCCTAGTGTGCTTTTTAGATTTTTAAGTTTGCTATAAACCACTTGATTTGTAATAATAGCGCACAGGAAATTAGAAATGAATATGGTGTACATAAATGGAAGAGAAGGTTAAAACTAATTAAGAAATGCTAGGTACAATTATATTTTATTATAATTGGAAAGATAAGTAAAAATGCATGACTTTCTAAAAAATGTACTATACAGTGAAAAAAATAAAGAGTACCAAGAATTGCAGGAGAAAATAGTTAAATTATCAAAGAATTTGAGCTATTTTCCTATAACCACCATGCTCACCAGAATTGAACGTTTTTTAATTTTTGCAGCTTGCATTTAATTTTATTACTTTTATTTTGTATGCATGTGTGTGGGGGTGTGCATGCCGCCATGTGCACGCGGTGGGATAATAACTTTCTGGAGTCATTTTTCTCTTTCCGCTGTGTGGGTTCTTGGGATCAAACTCGTATCACCAAGCTTATGACAAGTACCTTAACCTGCTGAGCCATCTCCTTGGCCGACTTTTTCTGTTTAGATTTTCAAGAGTAGCCTCTTTGTTGCAAAGCGTGGCCTTCTATTTGCAGCTGGCTTTGTTGTGTTATGATCATCGAGGACATTGTCAAAGTCTTCTAATAACAATATATGAATGATCAATTTTCTTCATTTTCTCTAGCCTTTACTTGTTACCATTTTTAGACATTTGGATAGGTATGTAGTGATATCTCACTGTACTCACTTGTTGGCGTTTAACAATTATTTATCATTATTGTTGTTACATCATGACTACAGTATCCCCTCCATCCTCTCCCCCAGTCCCTTTCCCCCTCCTCTCTGCTCCCCATGCTCCCCCTTCCACCCCTCCATTTCTATTCAGAAAAGGGAAGGCCTCCAACAGATATTAATCAAACATTGTATTAAGAGTAGACATCTCCTCTCATAGTAAGGCTGAACAAGGCAACCCAGTATGAGGAATAGGTCCCAAAAGCCAGCAACACAGTCGGAGACAGCTTCTGCTCCCGCTGTTGGGAGTGCTATAAGAAAACCAAGCTACACAGCTGTAACACACATGCAGACGGCTTAGGTCAGTCCCATGTAGGCTCTCTGGTGATCAGTCCAGTTGTTTCTGTTCGTTTGTTTTTTAATTGAGAAAGGGTCTTACTGTGCAGCCCAGGTCGTCTTCAACTCCCAATAGATACTCCCTTTGCAGTCTCACAGACGCTGGGGTTGTAGCCACATCAGGCTTCCCTGGAGGTCTGACTTTCATTCCCCTAACACATAAAAGCATACCTTTGCAATATGATTAATTGCCGTCTTTATATCGTTGATAAAATAGCTCTTTCTGTCTATTTCCTGTTTAACCAATTAGATTGCTCTTCTAATGCTAAGTTTTGAGAATCTTTTATGCATTCTTGACACTAGTGCTTTCTCCAGTACGTAGTTTGCAAATATTTCCTCCCAATTTGCCATCTGTCTTTTAATCTTTTTAACATGGTTGATTGCAGAACAAAAATGTTAATTTTGATGAACTCCAATTTATCAAATCTTCTTTTTACGGATGTTGAGTTTGGTATCAACTCTTTTACAGTGTCTGTCAGCTGCATGTGACAAAGACCTTTCTCTTGTTCCTGTAGGATTTCTCCATGTTTATGTTTTAAGCTAACAATCTATCTGAGTGCTGACGTATGGGATTCAGGTCAAGACTCATTTCTCTATTAGGTTTTTCCCATGCCATTTTAAAATGGGCTTGCTTACTTCCAGTGAGTTGCTTTTGTACCTCATCAAAACTCAGCTGTCCTTGTTTCTGTGTTTTGCCTTGTTGGTTTTTACATCTTAATTAGAATGTGAGCTTATCATACCTATATAACATCTTTTGCTAGCAGGTAAATTGATTTTCCCACTTGTTACAGATTTTAAGTACTTTACCTATTGTTTTTCTCTCCATATAAATTTTATGCTATCCTCGTCCATATCTAGAAAAGTGTACACATACTTAATTACAGAGAAAGTGTGTGCATGGGCATGTAGGTATGTGCACGTACATGTGAGTGTGTGGGCACACACACACACACACACACACACACACACACACACACACACACACTTTCCCTTCTCTAAAGAACCCCTAATACACATGTTTTATTGGGTTTGCCTTTTTGGTTTTGCTTTTTTAATTTATTATTTTAGAATTTCATATGTGAATGTTGTATGTTTTGATCAAATCTACCTTGACTCCCTTACCTATAACTTCCCCCATCACCCCTTACCACATTTCTCTCCCAATTAGAAAGCACACATACAAATAACATGTAGACTGAGAAAATATTACTTAATGCTACCAGTAATGTGCATGGGTATAGAGCCAATCATTGGAATGGGGGTGGTGTAGGGCCATCCACCGAAGCATGAATAGGTGCAGGGCCTTCTATTAGAATGTGGACTTGCTATCGGAAACCAATTTGAGTAAACTGAGACTCAGTTGTACTTTTTGAGACAAGGTGTCACAAGGTCTCAAAAGTTTTTGCCTTTTGTCAGTTCCTTTTATCTGAATTCTACATGCTGTTGATATGACTATGCCCATTTTCTGTTTATGAACATTCGTAGTATGTATCTTTTCCCCAGCCTTTAATTTTAACCTTCCTATACCATTGCATTTGAAGTGAATTTCAATGTCGTGCTAGTGAGTGATATTTGTGATCTACTCTACCAATCCCTATCTGTTACTAAGTTTATTATGCTATTTATTAGAATATGACTAGAATGCAATTATTAGTACATTAAAGTATAATGTTTATTTTTGGCTGCATGTTTGTCTTCTCATTTTCATGATTTTTTTTCATTTTCATGATTTTCTATGAGTTACTATTTTATCTATTTTTATTACTTTACAATTTTACTTTTATTAGTTGAAAATCACATATGCATCTTTAGTTTAGATCTTAATGTTCTTTCATGGTTCACCTCTTATTATATATAATAACTAATAATAACATTCTACTATTTTACTTATTGTTTTATCTATGTGTTTATGGTATGTGTGTACATGTCTATCTATGCATTTATGGTATACATGTACATGCATACATGTGTACACATACTATGGCACATGTGTGGAGCTCAGAGGACAGTTTGTGGGAGTTGATGCTCTCCTTCCATCATATAGGTCTTAGAGATTAAAAACAGATCATCAGGCTTGGCAGCAAGCAGTGTGGGAGTCCTGGTAATGGGAGCGGCGGCTGTCTCTGGTGCCCAGCATTAATACAGAGGCGGGGGTACTTGGTCTTATGGCAGGTTGAAAGGCCACGTTTTGCTGATGCCCAAGGGAGGCTGGCTTCTTTCTGAGCAAACACAGTGGAGGGGTAAATTGGGGCGGGAATTGAGGGGAGAAAGTGGGAGTGGGGGGAGGCTGTGATCAGGCTGTGAAATAAATTCATTAAAATTTAAGAAACAAAAAAATATCTCTGTATGCATATAGAATTCTGTTAGACTTGTAACTTTTGCCATCAAATTTTAGCCATCAAATACCATACCAATACTCACCAATCATCCTTGTTGTGTTTACTAATATTTCTGCATACTGTATTCTGCCATTTTGAATGCTTTAGGGTTACTCTACTGTCAATACATTCTCTTAGTCTTGCTTCATCTGAGATGTCCTGGATTTTCCTTTATTCCCAACATTTTTTACATTATATAGAATTATGGGTTTCAGCACTTGAAAAATATTGTCCCAATTCTTCTGCCCTGCAGTATTTCTTATGAGAAACACACCATAGTTTGGATTTTCAGTTTCCCTTTCCTCCATATGAGGTTTCTCTATTATTGATTTGAGTTTTTTTTTTTTTTTACTGTTTTAGAATTTACTTGCTTCCAGAAGCTGAATATAGATATTTAAATTATTTGTTTATTTTACGTGAGTTGGTGCCTTGCCTGTATGTATTCCATGCACTGCATGCGTGCTTACCTGGTGTCCAGGGAGGTGAGAGGAGGCTGTCAGATCCCCTGAGGTTGGAGTCACAGAAGTTTGTGAGCTGCCGAGTGGGTGCTGGGAACAGAACCCTGGTCCTCTGGAAGAGCAGCCAGTGTTCTTAACCACGAGGCCATGTCTCCAGCCTCATTGGCATGTTTCATTGTAGATTTTAAAAAATGTATTGCTCTAGGGTTTCCTAAGCTTCTTCAATTTGTAGGAATACATCTCTTACAAAAGTTGGGGAGTTTTCATTCATCATTCACTCGGGACTCTGCCTTTTTCTCCTTAGCCGGTTGGCTCTCTGTTCAATTGAGTGGTTTCTTTGTACTAGTAATAGTAAGTAGAATCTCAATTTTCACAATCCCATTTGAGGCTCTTCACTATAGCTGGATGCTAGTAGGGCTCTACTGATACTTTCTTTTGTGGGAGAGTTAGGAGCGACTCCTCAGTGCATTCTATCTGGCCTCCAATAACACTATTTCTGAAGAGGAATGTGCCCCTTCTGCTGGCAATTGATAGTGAATGCCCTCTCTACGGTCCCCTATGACAGGAGGGGTTTCTTGTCCCCTTTGATTCCATCTCTCTGCATGCATGTCAGGGGATAGTTTGAGTGCCTTATTGTACCCTTTCAGAGGAAATACAGCTCTCCACTTACCGTGACCGGGCTGGCTGGCTGCGGTTTCCAGGGTGTGCAGCCATGACTGTGAATTTTACACCTTCTAGGTTCTTCTTTTCCTGACTCTTCCATTAAGTGAGTTTGTCTCTTTTCTGGGGGTTCCTTGACTATATCCATTGTAGTTATGGGTGTCTGAACAGTTGGAACACTTACCCGAGTCACAGGACAGCAGAAGTCAAACCAGAGAAATCAGCACATTGTACTCTTAGGGTCCATTGTCACTGGCTTCTACTCTCTACCTTTGAGTGTCTTCTGTTTACTTCATATATAGTTTCCAAGGATTTCAGTAGCACATGTGACTTTATAAGTATGAAAATCACAAGCCGTTTTTCTTTTTAATAGAAATTTTCATGAAATTCAAATGTTGCCCTGGCTCATTGCAGCCTGTGAATAACTATGATATCAACTGAGCAAAAACTCAAATCTCCTGTCCTTGCCCTCACCTCCTTTTCATTTTCAGTAAGCAGACCCTTGCTATCGACAGAGGTATTTACAAGGATTTGACCATTGTTCTTGCTGCTTCAGGATATCATGGGGACATAGTGCTGTCTACTCCAATTATGCCATGTCCAGGTGAAAACATCATTATTGTCTGAGGAGTTATATACAAGAGAAATGAGAGCTTTCTGCTTAGCTTTAAATGACTCCTAATGATCTGGGCTATGAAGCAGCCCTGTACACATCCAAAGACTTATAAATGAGCCATAAATGAGCCATAAATACTCCATGCCTGTCATTTGCCTATCTGCATGTTAATTTCTAACCTTTTCTGTTATAGTCTGTATTACAAGGCATCCTGTTCCATTTGCTAGTCAGATTTCTGTTAGTTTAATAAAATACCTGACACAATTAACTTAAAAGAACATTGTTATTTGGAGTTGGTTTCTGTCTACTTAGTCAATTGGTCCTATGGCCTCCAGGATAACAGTGAAGCATTATATCCTTGCAGTAACACACGACAGAGGGAACTGTCTATGTCATGGCAGCTGGGAAGTGAAAACAGAAGCTTGGGGGGTCAGGGTCCAGATACACCTTCAAGGATACACCCCGATTAAGCTGGAGACATCTAATTAGGCCCTGCCTTATAAAGAAGTTGATATTATATGACTCCCAAGCCTAGGCCTGCAGAGTCTGGCAGCACCCAGTGCTGTTCTCTTAGAGTCCAGCTGCCACGGACACCAGTTCGGAGAGCCTGCTGCAGGCTGCATGCTGCATGCGATAAGATGTCCTTCACCCAAAACTTTGAGCTGTCACACACAAGCAAGACTGCTCTGGAACGGCCAGCTCTGGGTCAGCCCGTCATGTGAAGACCCTTCAATGCGGCAATTCACAGAATAGAATTCTATACGTGGGAAGTTGGTATCAGTTGTAAATTGTTATTGAGGCTGGAGAGATGGTTCGGCGGTTAAGAACTCTGACTGTTCTTCTAGAGGACCTGGGTCCAATTCACAGCACCCACATGAGGGCTCTCAGTCTTCCACTTAACTCCAGTTCCAAGATATCCAAGACCCTCTTCTGGCCTCTACATGTAGGTAAAATACTAGAACACGAAAATATTGGTAATTACCTACTGGGAGCAAGGAAGAGCTACTGTATTCTCCCCCAGTTTGTCTTGCCTTCTTTAAAGAGGTCACAAAGGATGACAGATAATTTGCCCCACTGTTTTGTTTTCTCAGTGGAAAATTTGTTGTCGTTAATACCGTAAACAACAAGGAACATGTACTGAAAAATTAAGTAGACCAAGCAGTATCACATGCTTTATATATGTGTGCTAATATGAGAGCTAACTTATATAATGCTTAATTAGAGTTCTCTTATTTCCCTCTTGTGATGAAATAGAGACATTAGATTCCTTGTCCTTGGTCATGTGGCTAATGAGACTGGTTTAGTAATGGGGCTAGACCTGACAGGGAGCTAGCTGGCAGAATTGATTTTATTCAACTGTTCCTGCAGAACCTGCTCTGTCAGCCTCTTCATCAGTCTGGGTGAAGTCGCAAGCAAGTTCAGTGGCTTTTCCAGGTGCTTTAGGCAATGAGATGTCCTCCAGTCACTCACAAGCAGTAAAAGTGCATTAAAACCTACTACCCAAACACTCGTTGTTATCTCCTTCAAAACTGCTTTTCTCCTCGAGTTCACACTCACCTCAGGTGTGGAGACCATAGTGAGAAAACACAAGTCATGCTCAACATCTCTTCCTTCATCTGTCAGCCTATTTTATAACTCGGAACAGCTCCTTGGTTCCTTTTAGACTGGGCCCTGAGGAGGGAGAAGTACCAGATAGAACAGGTTTTATGTTTGGTCTGATGTAAGAGCTCTCTGAAAGAGAGGCCAAGTGTCCTCACTCTCTCTCTGCCTCCTGAGTCATTTGGAGTGACTGTCCCCAGGAATCTACAGCTAAAGTCTTCTGAATTGGGTTGTTTTCCTGTCTTGCTGTTAATGATCCTGCCTTAATTTTTATTTAAGGCTGTAAGCACAGACCTTTCCTGTCTCATCTTTCTCCTGTAAGGAAGATCTTGAGCCTATATACTTGAATATTGTGCATAGTCAGCTCTTTTCCATGGGATGCATAGAACACAAGAAGGACAGAAAATGTGTATCTATGAAAGTGTAACATATCTAATATGGCATTTGGGAAGCCACATTTCAGGGCGGGTGTCTACCACCTTCTAAGTCCTTGTAGTTATTAAGCATGAGTCATGTGATCCTTGCCATTTCAAGCTCTCTGAACCTTCTCATTTGACTTAAAGTAAGATGTAAGGATAATTCATTAAGGCCAGGAAAAGGAAAAACCATCTTCTCAGATTCTACATATGGAAGCACACATTCACTGATCTCTAACTTTCAGTGAATTCTTATTTTACATGCTATTGAGAAAGGAGGCAAATCAAGACTGGACAGGCCAGGTTCATGAGCTCTCGCTGTCTGCTGGGTTGGTGGTCCAAACATTTTCATTGCTCTTAGCAACTCCGATACAACATGAGCAAACCTGTAGGTGAACATGTCTGTTGTTTGTTGTTTGCCTATAATATGTCAAGCAATGAACAAGGCACACATTTCTAGAACCCTTGTGTCAATCATGTTAAAGAAAGCCATGATTATTAACAGTTGAGGAAGTTAAAAGTGGAAAAAACAAAGAAACGTTCCCAAGACTTTATGAGTAATAGCACAGGCTACCTGCATTTAAAATTCCTGCTCATGACATTAGATCCACTGAACATGTTTACTGACTACAAATGGATACCCACACTCATACATATATGTTTATAGCTGCACATTGATGAAGAATGGAGAACTAAAACTGATTCAGAAGTACTGAAAAGGTTAGATCACGGGAGCCAGTAGAAACAGCCCTGGCTTGCCCTGCTGTAGACAAGGGAAGGGACAGAGCAAGAATACCAAGACAGTTTCAAAATAACACCAGAAAAAACATTAAAATGCAGACAAAGAGTTAGAAAGTCATAAACCAGGAGGCCAATGCTCTCTCTCTCTCTCTCTCTCTCTCTCTCTCTCTCCCTCCCTCCCTCCTCTCTCTCTCTCTCTCTCTCTCTCTCTCTCTCTCTCTCTCTCTCTCTCTCTCTCTCTCTCTCTCTGTCTGTCTCTGTGTGTGTGACAACACCAGGAAGTTGAAGGAGGAGGGTAATGAGTTTAAGGCTAGACTAGCTACATACTTGAGACCTTTTCTCAACAATAAAATGCCCCTCCCTACCACTCCCCACCACCCTGCCAAGGGTGGAGAGATCGGAGAAAAGGGAGAGTTGGAAAAACGACTGTGGTTTTCAGTTTCTTTATAAACAACCTCTAACATTTTTAGTCATAGCTCAATAAACATAGCATATTACAAATACAGTCACATTTCTGGGCAATCTTTACCACCCATTTGCAGAGGTTATTCATTTGTTCAAGTCTAAACTTGCCTCTCATTAAATACTAAATCTCATGCTTTCCTTCTCCTAGCCACTGGAATCAACTGTCTGCTTTTTGTTTGTGTGAATTTGCCTGTTTCAAGTGTATTGTGTGAGTGGAATCATACAGTATTTATATATTTGTGACTGGGCCCAATTACTTATGGTATTTATTTATTTTTCATGTTTTGTTTGGACATGTTAGAATCCATCATTATTTATTTAAACATTCTTTTGCCATGGGATAGGATAGTTAAGGGTTTATATTTTTAAAAATCATAAACAACACAGGGTTTCCTAACCTTATAATGAAGTCTAACATGCATTCATTATTATGTCTTTGCCATTAGAAAAAAAAATATCTTTTCTTCTGTGCCAACAGCCAGTAGCTAATAAATACTGCTAGGGAAAAAAGTCCAACCTCAGAAATCAGATCAGGCACAAGTGTGGCTTTTGATTCCCAATAGACCAAACACAGCTTATAGTCTTCTATACAGCCCCATCCCTGCACTAATATTAGATGCCTCCTCTTCTAATTTCCTTGCAACCCACAGCAATGTTATTGCATTTCTATTTTATTTATTTAGAGGCTTAATTTTTTTTTTTTGAAACAGGGTCTTATTGTGTAGATGGGGTGGTCTAGAACTTACCATTTAGTGAAGTCTAACCTCAAACTCATAATCCTTCTGTTCAGCCTCCTAATTGCTGGGGATCGCTGATATGTGTAACCAGAATTGGCTTCTAATTCTATATATTGAAATCAGTACTTCTTGCTAATTACTTCATAATTAACCTCAACCTAGATTTCAAGTTAGGTCAGTCATTTCCCCTAAAGTATCTCCATCCCTTGCAATCTTTGTTCAGGGCTCACTTGGAGTGTTACCTACCCCTCTCTGGAGTCTCTGTATTCATGGTCAAAACACAGCCAACAAAGGCAAAAACAAGCAAACAATATCATAATAAGACGTTTCTTCTCAGCCAAGAAAACAATCAACAAAATAGAGAAACAAATTATAGGACAAGTCAATATATCTGGTGCACAATTAAAACCAAAATACGTAGGGAACTCTCCTAAGAAACAGTAACAAACCACATAACCCAACTAAAATTGGGCAGACAATTACAAAAGACATTTCTGAAAACATGGTCTATAAATGGCCACAGATTTGCAACATTCCTAATTGTCAGAAAAATGCAAATTAAAGTTAATGAAGCGCCACCCCTCACCTACTGAAGTAACTACTTATCAAGGCCATCAAAGAAGACAGAGTTAGGAATGTTCCCTGCTATGCAAGCATGAGGATATGAATTGCATTCCCAGGGTCCTCAGGAAAACAAACAAACAAACCACCACCACCAACAACAAAAGACCAGATGGGGTGGCACATTCTTATCATACCACCATTGGAGAAGAAGAGATTCCTGGTGCTTGATGGCCAGGGAGTCTAGCCTGTAAGGTGAGATCCAGGCCAGCAAGAGACCTTATCTCAAGACAAGGTTTTGGGGAATGGTTAATTCCAGGGGTTGTGGGTCATTACAACTTCCAAGGCCACAGAGGGGATATGTTCCTATGAGTTGTTGGCCAGGAAGGCCCCAGAGGTTCCCAGAACGATGTAAGTTATAACCATTGCTCTTGGTTGCTCACCAGAAATAAGGCCCTTTTGGTAATTGGAGAAGTCAGACAAAACGTGCTTGAACTTGAACTGACCTGGAGTCTTCCTTCCTGGGCCTAGTTTTTAGTAGTGATAGAGGTTACTAAGCAAACAGCTTGGAGAGGAAAGCCAGTATTGGTATTCCTAAGCTTTGGAACTTGCATATTTTGCCTACAAATTCAACAGTGGCATGACAAATTTCTGGTAGGATCTGCATCCTGCCCTACAGGAAGTTCTTGCCCATTATTGGGTCCTGGCCAGACAGCCATTGCTGTGGCTGTCACAAGCACTAAGAGTGAAGCTATTGCTTCTGTTTTGCTAAAAGGACATACTCTCAAATAGTCTCCTAAATATCTTTATATCTATAGGTGATTACTGCACTCAGTCTTGGTCAAAGAAACTTCTCTTTGTAGCGTAAACCAGTTAATTCACAGAATCACAGGTAGTCAAGATACTGAGCACTCAGCCTTAAACAGGGTATCCGTACTGCTGCCTCCAAGGCACAGGGGACATCCTGAGAGAATGCAAGATGCTGTCAATGGGGGGTGGGGGGGTTGAAGTGTTGTCTTAAGGCTATAACAACATTGTGACACTTATGAAGTCACAGACGTTGCAATTGACTGGTTGTCTTCACAAGGTTTGAAATCCCATAAATATTCAGTCACTGATGGGGTCCAGCCTTAGCCAGAGGAGCTATCAACAGTCTGTCATTGCTGAGGGAAGGATGCATTGATCTCAGTGATGCAACTAGTGGTGAGCTTCTTAAGATCCAGTGGATGGCTCCACACCCATGGCCACAGGGATAGGGATGGCCCTGGTCAAAGCCAAAGAACCAGAACACAAAAACAAGGAGAAAAGACACAGAGGTGGGGTAGAGACTTGGTTGGAAGAGAAAGAGTTGGTAGTGTTGGAGGAAGATTCAAGAGGATGGGCAGAATGTGGTACGTGCAGGTATGAAACTGACAAAAGATACATTGGTGACAGAATGTGGTACATGCACGTATGAAACTGACAAAAGACACATTGGTGACAGAGAGAGAAAGAGAGAGAGAGAGAGAGAGAGAGAGAGAGAGAGAGAGAGAGAGAGAGAGGGAGAGAGAGAGAGAGAGAGAGAGATCTGGAAAAATTCCCAAACCCAAAACTCAAGGTGTTGAGTTCTGAGTAATGACACCAGGCATTGACCTTTCAGCACCCATATAACCTATAGACATGTACATGCATATCAGTTGGCACATACATACATAAAATTATTTTGTTGCTGCTTCATAACTGTAACTTTGTTACTTTTATGAATTGTAATGTAAATATCTGCTATGCAGGATATCCTACTTTGCATACCAATCCCAGTTCCCTCTACCTCCTGTCTTCCCAAGCCCCCACCAACCCCTCATCCCACCTCCCATCCACTCCTCAAGGAGGGTGAGGCCTCCCATGGGGGTCATCAAAGTCTGTCACATCATTTGGGGCAGGTCCTAGGCCCTCCCCCATGTGTCTAGGCTGAGAGAGTATCCCTCCACAGGGAATGGGCTCCCAAAGTCCATTTATGCACTAGGGATAAATACTGGTTCCACTGTCAGAGGCCCCATAGACTGCCCAGGCCCAGTGTTCAGGGGTTCTGATTCTGTCCTAAGCTGGTTCCTCAGCTGTTGGATTGGAGTCAGTGAGCTCCCACTTACTCAGGTCAGCTGTTTCTGTGGGCTTCTCCAGCCTGGTCTTAACCCTTTTGCTTATTACTCCTCCCTCTCTACAACTGGATTCCAGGAGTTCAGCTCAGTGCTTAGCTGTGAGTGACTGCTTCTGCTTCCATCAGCTACTGGGTGAAGGCTCTAGGATGGCATTTCAGGTAGACATCAATCCTATTATTTGCAATAAAGATTACATTTTTTTATTGCTTGCCAACCCTCAAACATCATCAGAGAAGTTCTTTTTTGCAGTAGATGGTGATCAGCATAGAGGCCTACAATTGGTTAATGTGCAGAGAATGAGAGGCTGTGGAGTTCTTGGCACTAAACAGGGCCTATGTGTCACATCTCTCCTCACCAGGACACACAGGGGTCATTGAAGAAGAGGAGGCTGCACAGCAGAGTCAGAGGCCGTGGATGATGACAGGGAAGCAACATTTTCCAGGCAAAGCATAGAAGTTGCACATGGGAATTCGAGGCACCGTGATTGTGACAGCGTCGTCGATGAGACCTGTGCACGCTCAGGGCAGATAAAAAAATCCCAGCATGGACTCGGGGAAGTGATCACAAAATCCCATCCTTGACCAAGAAGCTACTGACAATTAGTAGCTATCAGAAGAGGAAAGTAGGCCTGTTTTCTTTAAGCCAGGGACCCTTGCTAAGACGTAAAAGTTCCGTGGATATCTACATACCTAAATGTGTATGTAGGAAGCACTGGAGAAACACAATGGGTTTAGTTTAGATGCTTTTCAGATGAGATATGCAAAGTTGAGTGGGCATAGGATTGAACTATCTATCTGGGAGGGGGTGATGGAAGGGAATGAAAATGGGTAAGATTCTCAGAGTTAAAATATTAAAATAAACAAATCAAACTGGACTGGGCATAGTATTCTACCCCTGTAACCTTAGCATTCAAGAGGCTAAGGCAGCAAGACTGAGAGCTAAGGGCTAGGCTGGGCTGCATAGCAAGATCCTGCCTCAGGAATTAATTAACCCATAATTAATTAAATCTATAAAAAATAATAGTCTTGTGATAATGAAGCCAAGTATAGGATTTTATCTTTGTCTCCCAGAAGTAAAGTATTTAAGGGCATGCAAACCAAACCGTGTAACAGAACTCAGACTGGGTTCATGTTACATGTTACTGAGCGCCTGAGACATGCACTGAAGGCATTTAAAAAAAGGCAGAGCCAGAAGTCAATGTCACCATCAAAAGTCAGTCTAAAAATGGTGCTGGAGAGATGGCCCTGTGGACAAAGTACTTGCCATGCATGCATGCATGAGAACTGGGGTTTGGGGTTTCCAGAGTGTCGATATGGTACACATCCCAATGTTCACAGTGGAAAAGGTGGCAGAGACAGGAGAATCCCCCAAAACCTGGGGACCAGCTACCTAGTCCATTGCACGATGCAGTGAATAACAAGAGGTCTTGTCTCAAGGTGGAGTATGAAGGCAAAGACACGAGAATGTCCTCCGACCTTCACACACATGCTATGGCACACACATGCTCACACTCCCCAGCACAAACGTGTTCACACACGTACACATGCGTCACTCACACATCACACGCACAGGTGTGTGTTTAAACTTTTTCAACTGAAGAAGAAATGATGAGAAAAGTTATTCTGTGTAAGAGCTAACAGTATCTTGACCATGAGTAGGTCAAACAGTTTAAAGATTTAGAGGTGAGAGCATGCTACTCTGTCATGCGCTCTGAGATATGCTACGGGATTAGAGCAAATGAAACAGGCTCACCATTTATCACATGGTGTATTTTTCAACATTTCCCTCATAAAAGGATGGTCCTCTTTGGTTCTTGCCATATCATTCCTTTGTAGATTTGATGGTTTCATATAGGGATCTATTTTTATAATGTCAAACACGATGACTAAATTCCTTTATTCTCACTGGAGAGCTTTTGAAGCCTTCAATAGAATGAGTATGCTGGTACAGATTCATTAATTGGTAAATATTCTCTCACTTTTCCCCCTTGCTATGAGCCAAGTGTATTGACTTTGCATTTGGCCAGTGGACTCTTAGCAAACATGGCGAAACATTAGCGGTAAATTTTTTTCCATGCTTTATCTTAAGTCTTCACCATGGTGTTCTTTCTGGGAAGACATGACCTGCTGACTCTCAGAAGCTTAGCCTATAAAGGCATATGTGAGATCCGTGTGAGATGGTGTCCTGATTTAAACTCCTTTGTTCGCAATCAGTGTCATAGAAGAACACAGCAGGGCTCAGAAGAGTGTGAGTTAGCACAGGGGGCTTTGAACATGTGAGTGGGTGCTTGCTTTGCAACCCTGAGGGGAGAAGTTATTTCAAATAACTATCATAGTGAGGGCTGACTAAGACAGTGGGTTTAGCAAAGTCTCGTGCAGACTCTTGTTGAGGAGTCATAAGTAGAATCGACACAAGTTATTAGAGCTTCCTTTGCCCGGAGTACCATCTCAGCTATTGTATTAGGAAAGAAAAAATGGTGGCAATGACAAAAGAGGACAAGGATCTTCCTTCTGAGATGTGTCTCTGTGCATCAGAATTTCCACTTTCAAAGAACAAACTCTCCCCCCCCCGCCCGCTACCTCTCTCTCTTCCTATGTGTGTATGTGTGTGCACATAGTCTTCAGAAAGTACTATGTGTTGATGTATATACACATATCTAAACATATATCTATGTACACACACATGTATGTATACACATATGTATACATATACATACATGCATATGGGGGGGAGCAGAGACTCGTTAGATTAAGTTGGCTTCGAACTCACAATTTTCCTGTCTTCATCACTGAGTGCTTGGATTAAAGGCACATGGGTACCATCAAATTCTGCTTACTGTATTTTAAATTTACTCACTCAACTAAATAGGGATGCTTAACTATAACATTTTTCTAACAATACATCTACAAAAATGAAGATGAAAATTAAAATATTTTGAAAGTCTACCTATTTACTAGTGAAATGATTTCACAAAACACTTTCTGCCTCAAAGGCCTTGTAGCCAGAGCTACAAAAGTGAGATCTTGTCTCAAAGCAATACATATACATATGTGTGTGTGTGTGTGTGTGTGTGTGTGTGTGTGTGTAAGTACACACATACTTTAAGATACTCAAGTTATCTTCTTGAGTATTCAATCTTACTGTCTGAAAGCAGTGCCTGCGCTGTTGACCCATAGTCAGCTGTAATCTATAGTACTTAGGGTTTCAAAAGTGAGGGACATTTACGTACATGCTGTGACACTCAGACATGCACAGCAGTGGTGGTTCTGAGATCATTTACATCGACAGTTGAGAAGCTATTCTTGAAGGTGCCTTAGACACAATTCTGAAAGGACAAATGCAACAGGTTGGATGCCTCACTCAGTGCTGAGGACTTAGCAAGAAGACGAGAAAATCCAGGTCCCTGTGTACCACTGGCTTAGGGCTTTACAATTACTCTTGTGGCAGAAGACATATTTGAGAGCTAGAGATCAAATATGAGATTAAAAGAAGACGACAACGTTTTGCACTAGCATAAAGATCTGAGTTATAGTCCCCACCACACATGACATAGCCAAGTATGGTGGCAAGGGTCTACAATCTTAACCATGGAAAAACAAAGACAGGAGGCTCCATAGAGCCCAATGGCCAGCAAGTGTTACTTGGTAAGCTCCTGACTCATTCTCAAAGCTAAGGGGGAGTCCAAGAGAGAAAGAAATGATATTGACCCATGGCCTCAACATGTTTGCATACATGTGCAAATACATGTACATATATGTACATATGCCATACACACAAATATAAAAACAGGAGAATTTGAAAAATATGGATCTAGATTACTGTTGGAGAACTTGCCTGGCTTACCGTATGCCCTGGGTTAGACCATGAGCATGAAAAGCAAAGTTTTGGAGAATAACAGATCACCACTCCTACCCCCAATGAATACATAACAATACAGCACAGTGAAAGACAGTTTAAAAAGGAAAGACAATTAAATTTTGATTTAAATAATCACCAAAACAAGGTTAATGCCAGAGAGACTCAGTTGTTAAGGCTTTGGTTCAATTTTCAGTCCTGGTTAATAGTTGATTTTTTTATAACAATGTGCAAGCTTACCATATTTTTATGCATCTCTGCTTTCATCTGAAAAAAAAATGGAGTTATCAATAGCTCTTATCTCCTTCTATAGCATTGCTGTGAAGACTGATAGGTATGTATGGCCAAATTATTCTACACTTCACCCACTGGATGTGGTCTGCAGACGGCAGACATTCCTGCCATCATACTTGCTACTTTCCGCTGACACGGCATCAGGGGAAAAGATCTAGGAATTAGAATCCATGGTAGAGAGGGATCCATGCGGCATCTGGCGGCAGTGTCCGCAGAGAGAAACATGGCTGCTGCCTGAGGGGTGTGCGTGGTTCTCTCCCTCACTGTACAGCTCCGTGAGTTGGCTGCTCTGTGCATTCATGTGCTGGGCATGGCTGTGGTGGTGATGAGTCAGTCACCCGGAGCAGGACGCAGCAGATAAGGAGGCCTCACTCCTGAGCAGTGGTTCTTTTACTGTCAGGGCCGCCTTGGTAGGGAGGGGGTGAACCATCAAGGTTAAAGTCCAGACTATGGAGGCTGTCCACAGGGCTAATGTCACGGCACCCAGCTCCTCTTTTTACCCTCATGTGTCAGCGCCATGCTGTCACCGTGGGCATGGGACACCAACGGACACTCATTTAATCTGAATCGTATGTGTGCCTGTGTGCGCGTGCATGTGTGTGCGTGTGTGTGCCTGTGCATGTGTGCGTGCGTGTGTGCACACGTGTGTGTGCACGTGTGTGCATGCGTGTGTGTGCGTGTGTGAGTGCGTGCGTGTGTGCGTGAGTGTGTGTGTGTGTGTGTGTGTGTGTGTGTGTGTGTGTGTGTGTGTAGGTATTATGTGTCATAATGCTAATGTGGACAACGGAGGACCACTGTCTCCACACTTACATTTTAATCATGTGTGTGCGCGTGTTTGCACGCATGTGAGTGCCGCCTGGGGAGGCTACGAGGGAGTGTGGGAGTCACAGGTGCTGGAGTTATAGGGAGCTGGGAGCCCTGTGGGGTGCTGGGACTGAAGTCAGGTCCTCTGGAAGGATGCACCATTATGGGGGGAGCTATTTTTCCAGCCCTCAGAGGGCAGCCTCTGGGGGTCACTTCTCTCCTCCCGCCATGGGAACTGAATTCAGGGTGTCAGTGCCTTTACCCATGAGCTCTCTTGCCGGCCCTGGACCCCGGTCTTTTGTTGTCCTCAAGAATCAGCTTTGCCTTAGTGTGATCCTCATTCCCTTCCTTAACCAAAATTCCACTTCTCTCTCGGGCCTCTCCTAGCCATCCAAGACCACACGGATGCCTAGCTGCGACCTTTCATAACCTCCGCATCCTAAAAGCAGATTTCATAACCATTCTCCTGTGTAACCTTTTCTGTGTGTTCCTTTCATTTGCCAGCAGCCCCGCCCAGATCTTGTTCCATCCAAGCACAGTGCCAGCTTAGCCACCATCTCCAGTGTTTTTATTCAGTTCACCCAAATCTTCAGGACCACATCGTTCTTCCTCAAACATTATTTTATCTCATCACACCTTCCTCGAAGGGCTCATCGTCCCAATATCTTGCTTTCCATTACACAAAGTCTGGGCCCGTCTCTGTGACTTCCTTGGTACCACACCATGGTCCAAATGACACAATACCTTTGGCCTCACTTTTCAAATAGCATAGCCATCCTGCTGCCTCCTTGTCCCTCCCAGTGAATCAAATCTGAGGATATGATTAGGAGGTTCTGCTTTCATGCCATTATCTTGGCCATCCTAATATATCACATTTTTGCCTCTGAAGAGGAAACAGGGAACAGACACATACTTGCTTTGCTGAGCTGATGAGGGAAAGACGGTATGGCCCTGAGAATCCATCTATTTGTACTACACATTTATGCAGCATCTTGAATGATTATGAAGAAAAGGAATACCATGCCTGCCATAAAATATTTCTGGCCAATAAGGAGATAAAGATACAAATCATGTTTCTAACAGAGTAAAGAAAAAGACTTCTTTTAAGTCTTTCAGCTCTTTCAGCTTCTTTCTTCCTTCCATACTTTCTTTCTCACTTTCTTTCTTTCTTTCTTTAAACTCCTACAGCCACTTTGGAAGACAGTATGGTGGTTCCTCGGGAAAATGGGCATCAGTCTACCACAAGATCCAGCAATTGTACTCTTAGGCACATACCCAAAAGATGCACATTCATACAACAAGAACATCTCTTCAACCATGTTCACAGCAGCACTATTTGCAATAGCCAGAACCTAGATGCAACCTAAATACCCCTCAATTGAGGAATGGATGGAGAAAACGTGGTTCATTTCCACAACGGAGCACTACTCAGCGGACAAAAATGATGGAATCTTGGAGTTCACAGGGAAATGGACGGCACTTGACGAGCTTCATTCTTTTGTAGCAGGTATGGGGCCTGGGAGGGAACCATGGGAAACTATTACCTTTATTTTCCAGATGGCAGACTCGCTTACCTTTCCTGAGAGTGTAAGAGACTTGTTTATTGTTACAGAGCTAATAATTAGCCGATTAGGGGCTGCCGGTTGGGCGATCTTTTTAATGTGTGGCTATGACTACAGGCAGCAGGGCCATGGGTCACAAGGAGAAGCAATGAAGCATGTTCGGAGCAGTGTTGGATGGGCTGGGGGCTGCGAGGCCTCCCTGGCAAGTGGCGTCTGACTCAGGAGGGAAAGAGCCCGAGAGATTTCAATCAGAAAAGAGAGTGGAGGGGGGAAGGATATTCTAGAAATAAGGAGACGGTGTGAACAGAGTTACAGAGCCAAGAACGGGGGGTGGGGGGTGGAGGGGTGGGGGGGCGGCCAAGAGCAAGACTGCTCCCTGGGTGAACATGCCTCCCTCTTCTCCCCTGAAAGTCTGAGATAAAGGACGAGGTGAGGCCTGAGTGTTCCCTCTCTGATAAGCAGGCTCCACCCAGAGGCCAACGGTACACACTTGGGTACAGAGGCATAGAGTGGAAGGGTGCCCCTTCTCCAGGGCTACAGGGACTGCAGTCAGGGCAAAGGGGATGTGATCTTCAGTGCCTGGAGCAGGACCAGGGAGGATTCTGGGAGCCACAGAGACGCACAGACAAATGGCAAGTGTCCTGGAGAAACATCCAGCTTCTGGAGCCAGAGCCTGGGGTGGGGGTTAGGTGGAATGTGCAAATAGCCTATCGCTCCCTGCCCACCACATACACGGTGGCGAGAAGGGGACAGCGGTCTTTCAGAGCAGAAGAAGGGATGGGCAGGGCGGGTGATGAGGAGAGATGCAGGGAGAGGCTTGCTTTGGGGACTTTCTTGGAATGAGAATGTGGGGAGGGGCGTCCGTGTGCCTCGACAAATGCATCTTTAACATGCCCTTCCTTTCTGAACCAGCTTCTGTCTCCCGCTCCCTCCTCCCGTCACGTCAGGAGGAGAAGAAGGGAAGTGAGGAAAGCTCATGGACCAGAGCCCGGCCAGTAGAATGGGACCTCCCCGGAACCAGGAGGTAAGCGAGTGGCCTCCGCTACGACACTCTAGTCATTTCTTCTAATATCCTACACATCCTGTTTGATCCCCCCCCCCCCAGGATTGCTGTCTCATGTACAAGAGGTCTACAGATAGCTGGGCCTTAGGGAGAATGAGCAGAATTATTCCCACGCAAAAGGCACTACACTAACTTCTCCTCCGCCTCCCTTCCCATCACCTTGTCCCTGTCTCCTCCTCCCAAATTTTGTCTCTTTGTTTTCCTCTTGCTCTCCCACTAGAGCTCTGCAGACGAGGGGCGTCCCGCTGAACGGACCAGACAGTGCGCAAGAGGCAGACGAGTGCTCATAGCCGTCCTGCTCTGCGGCCTGCTCCTAGGCTTCTCTGTGTTTTGCGTGTACATCTTCCGGAGCTGTGGTCCTCGTAAGCAGCATCCCGGGACACCCCTGACCATTTCCTTCCTTCGCTCCCCACTAGAATTTCTTTGCCAGCCCCTTGGGGGAACCCTGCTTCGGTTTACCCTTCTTTTCTAGCCCTGTGCTTTTGTTTCACAGGCCCTTGTGAGACGCAGGTGTGTTTGGACCTCCTGGACCTTTACCGGGGCTCTGGAAACAGAAGTGTTGACCCCTGCACCGACTTTTTCCGCTTTGTCTGTGAAAAGGCCAATGGGACCAGCAGCTCTTTTCAGGTTCTCACCGAAGAGAACAAGAGCCAGCTGTGGAGACTGCTGGGTGAGAACACGGGTGGCAGGCTCTTGGGGCAGGTAGACAGCCGAGTCTCAAGTGATCGCTCTAAAACCCCCTTCTCGCCCCTTCGCTTCCTGTTGTAAAGGAAGCAACAACGTGTCTCTTTATTTACTTCTTGATGTCTTTTATTTAAATTTGACAAGCTTGTTTTAGTTCCCTCACCTTCCCTTCCTCCCCTGCCCACCCCCCTCCACCTCCATCCTATCCCCTTTCTGTTCTCCAGGGAGCAGACTTCCATGGGGGATCTTCAAAGTCTTATCATATCATCTGGATCAGGGCCCAGGCCCTCCCCCATGTGTCTAGGCTGAGGGAGTACCCTCTATGTGCAATGGGCTCCCAAAGTCCATTAGAACGCTAGGAATAAATACTAACCCACTACCTGAGGCCCCACAGACTGCCCAGGACCCTACCCCCGTGTGTCTGGGCCGGCCCCTTCCTTCTACCCAACATTCTCCTCATCCCCACAACACTAATTCTTAGTCTCTTCCTTCCTTCATCTCTTTTCTTTCTGCATTTTTTTTCTATTTTCCTTGTCATCTTTTGGTCTGCACCCCATCTCTCTGCTCTTATCCTAGGGTCAAACTGAACCGTTAAAACCTGGGAGCTCCTCCTCAGTTGTCTAAGCTTGTCCCTCTTCTATGTGACCGTGGGGGAAGTTTCCTGAACATTCCTGTACGTTCCCATCTCATAGTTGCCCCCCTACCAGCGTCCAGTCATTCAGCTTTTCCATGCTTCTTTTCTAGAGGCCCCAATGTCCTGGCACCTAAGATCTGGGGAGGAGAAAGCCTTCCAATTTTATAACGCCTGCATGGACACAGACGCCATTGAAGCTGCGGGGGCAGGTCCCCTCCAACAAGTTATTGAGGAGGTGAGAAAAAATGGGATGTCAACATTTCTGAGTAATTCAGAACGATTGCTTGAGGGCTGCCACGGTTTTCGAGAACGCGGGTCTCTTTCTCGGGGATTCCAAGTGCTAGGACGGAGACGGAAATGGAAATACTTTCTAAGAACCTAGACTTAGGGTGACGGTAAAGGAAGAAGTATAGCCCTAGTGGGAGCAACAGGCTCAGACACCTAGAGCCTGTGAGGAGAAAGAAGGACACACATTGGGGTAGCTCTCACAGGCCCCTGAGTTCACTCTGTCTCTCTCTTCCAAGCTTGGAGGTTGGCACATCTCTGGCAACTGGACTTCCTTAGACTTTAACCGAACGCTGCGGCTTCTGATGAGTCAGTACGGCCACTTCCCGTTCTTCAGGGCTTATCTGCGACCTCATCCCACCCCTCCACACACACCAATCATCCAGGTGAGGGAAAAGCGGGCAAAACTGTAGTGGTACCTGAGCCTCTATCTCTCTCACTCTAGGCTATCATGGCTTAGAAAAGAGATTTCAGACTGGGACATAAGGTGAGTGTGCAAAGCAGGGAACAGCCCTGTCTTAAGGGAAAATTAGTACTATAGGGACCAGGGCTACCAGGTGAGACTGGGAAAAGGTGTAGCAAGGCCAGACTTGTGAGAAGTGGAGAAGTTTTAGCCTTCTTTACTGCAAATATCTGTTCTTCCTGGATCTCATCACTAGTCATCTGCCTACAGAACCACCCTTGTCTTATTTACTTTTCATTTTCCCTAAGCCACCTTCCTACGTTTAAGAGCTGTCATTTCAGTAGATCACCCAGCCATCAAGATCTGGCCCCTAATCTGGAGCAGAGCATTACAAGTTTGTGATCTGACCCCTATGCTTATCTCCTGCCACATTCTGTCTGCTCCTTATACTCCACACTCTGCTGACTCACACGTACTGACAAAAATATTCTTCTCCTCTTTGCATATGCTGCTTGCTTGCCTGTAACAATCCTAGGAGACTCCTACGGGTTTCAGATGTTAGCGTTGAGAGTCTCTTTCAGTAAGGCTGCCCTGAAACACTAGCTACGGTTTAGTGAAGTCCCCCCTCATCCTTTAAATGCTCTCAGCATCTAATGCTCTGAAAGGCTGTGGCCTCAACGGACTACAGTTATTATCAGCAGCTAGTGGTCTCTACTAGGTGTTTGCTGAGCTTATAAACAAATAAATAATGGGGCTATCACTGCTGTGGTAAGCAGGACTGGAGTGGTCTGTATCTGTCTCTGAGTCCCACAGCTTCGTGTAGGCAGATTATTCCAGAAGACAGGGCAGTCACTACAAGGTACCCTGAGATTCCACTTTAGCGCATGGATTTGTTTGTTTAGCTGTCTGAAATGCTTAAAGACAGATTTAGGGAGGAGGACATCAACAGAGCCCTGGGTCATGGCTAATCATTCAGGTTAGAGAATGAAGCTAAAAGACACCATAAAAGGGTTACTGGGAAATTCTGAGCTAAGGGAATGGTGAGGCTTCTGCACAAGGCCAGTGAGAGGCTGGACTGGAGGCTGGGGGTGAATGAAAATATGAGACTGCAGCAGAAATCATTGTTGGCCCAGTCACAAAGAGTTGATAACTATTAACAAATGGTAAAAAGAGGAGAGGGGCTGCTGAATTCTGTCAAATATCACCATGGATCTGTGTGGAGCTCAAGAGTAATCAGCTTTGGGGGTAACCTAAAGCAGCTGAGGATTCTAGCTTAACATATTTAAGTGTGATTAATAACAGCAAGAAATGGAAAGTACGAGCTTGAGTAGAGAATATGGTCAGTTTCAGCACATGGTTGATGATCCCAGAAACTTTCCGTGGTTGAAAATATGAAAAGGAGCTGCGGGAAGCACTAGGCATGTAATCAGCTCCAGTCTGGGTAATCTCTTGAGTGAAGTTTAGGTAGGAAGAACAGACCACAGAGGAAGGAGCCCGGGAGACGATGAGGCAGGAGAAACAAAGAGTACAAGGGGTCTTGGAGGTAGATCCTGTAGGTGGGATCTCAAGGAAAAGGGAGGAGCTACGGAAAGGAACTGAGGATTTCAGGGATTCCCTCACACGCAGGGTAGAGAACTGGAAGACACAAAAGTTTTTCTAAGAGTGGACAGAGATTGTAATTGGAGTTCAGGAGGACAGTAAAGAAATTGAAACAAAGATGTCTTTTTTCCTCTCTAAAACTTTGGACATAAAAATTCAATAAAAGCATCAATTAAAAGATCATTTTCAAGATGGAAGGAAAGTATATAGATCAGACTAGGGATGGTTTGTTCACATTTAGAAGAGAGAAAGGAGAGCATGAACACAAATATTCTCCGAATCAAAGAATACTGGAGCCTGAGCACTTGGCTGGAGTGCAAAGTTTGACAGATCAACTACATGTGACATCAATACAAATGCTATTCAAGTCCGAACATTTTTTAAAATACAAATTAATGCAACATCTATATGAAAAATCTGTTAAAATTTCATATTTATAATTATAAAAATAATTTTTTTCAAAATTGTTCAAAACTATTATGATGCTTTAAAAGAGCGGTTATGACTTCAAAATAGAATAAAGTACAGTGTAGAATTTGGTGCTCAGGATTGAACCCAAGGCCTCATCTGTGATAAGCAAGTTTTCTGCTGGAGAACCAAGCTGCCAGGTTCCAACGTTGCAGGATTTATCTTTAAAAAAAAAAAAGCCCATGATAATCAAAGTCATGATGTTTTATTCATGATAGATTTTCCGCATTAATTTTGTTTTAAAAGTATGTATTAAAATGTGCATCTTGTTATTGAGTTTGAGTACTCCTTAATTAGTGCACCTGACATGGTGTCTCATATCCTTGACTCTAGGTCTACACTGGCACAAAGAGTAGTTGCCTCCAAAGAAACCTATGTGTTTACTCTGTTGCTGAGGAGCTCAGTGTTTGCATGCATAGACCATTTCCGTGGCCCCCGTCTTTCTTTGTACACTCTCTTCTCTCCCTCGTTTCTTTACTCCCGTTTCTCCGTCTTCCATAGTACACGCCCCTTCCCCACCTTCCCATGCCTGCCCTCTCCATCCCCTATGCTCCTACTTCTCTCCAGTCTCTCTTGTGTCCAGATAGACCAGCCGGAGTTTGACATTCTTCTCCAGAAAGAACAGGAACAGACCATCTATGCCCAGGTAAGATTCCACACGACGCACCCGTCTGCATCCGGGCGAAAGGCATCCAGCTCCTGTGACTAAGTTTGCTCTCCCCTAGATCCTGCGGGAACAGCTGACTTACCTGAATCACCTGGGATCTTTCCTGGGGGGTGACCCACAGAAAGTACAGCAGCACGCCTCCTGGTTCATCTCCTTCTCCTCACGCCTGTTCCAGTTCCTCAGGCCACTAGAACAGCAGCAGGCACAAGACAAGCTCTTCCACGTGGTCACTGTCGATGAGCTGCAGGTACCTACAACTGAGGGCCCGACAGCCTGGTACCTGATGCTTGGTGGCCTCTCACAAAACTTTCTCTGTTTCGTCTCCTTCCGCCTTGCACCCTCAGTTTCTTTATTATTTTTAAATATACATGTGTATATTTATATATGATGTGGGATGCTGGACACGGACATGCCAAAGTGTGAATATGGAAGCCAGAGGGCCATTTTCAGACGTTGGATTCTTGCCTTCCATAATTTGGGCTGGGAGACTGAATGCCGGTGGTGGAGTGCCTTCAACCTCCGAACCATCTCGTTGGGCCTTACTTCCCTTCATTTCCTTTTCTCCATAGCTCCTGTGTTCCCCAATCCTTCCACCAGCAAGCCTCCCCCTCTCTGTTCTGTTCCTTTTATCGTCCTTTTCTCCTCCTCAACTCTGTGTCCTTTCTCTAAGGAAATGGCACCTGCCATCGACTGGCTGTCCTGCTTACAAGCAACATTCACCCCGATGTCCTTGAGTCCCGCCCAGACCCTTGTGGTCCGTGACCTAGACTACTTGAGAAACATGTCACAACTGTTAGAAGAAGAGCTGCTGACAAGCAGGTTCGCCTCAGGTGGGGTTGGGAGAGTGGGGACACAACCTCGAGTGAGAGCCACCAGCTACATGGGGGGGGGCAGAAAAGGGTAGGGTGGGTAGCTCAAAAGGAAACATAAAAATCAAGAATTATGTAAGGCTTTGGGAGCTGATGACCATGTGACACGTGAAATAGGGTTGAGACAAGATGAGGTGCCTGGCAGGAATGTGACACCAACCCTTAAGAAGCTCTTACAGTGTAGGTAATGCCGGGAAGCCCAGCTCTGAAAGCGATGAACCCAGCTCTTCTGTGTAGCATCTCGGGGGAGATATTGTCTAGCAGTCTTTACAGGGGAGGCAAAGCAGCCATCACGTGGCTTCTGCAGTTCTGAGTGTGCCTGGAAAGACAGCTGCTAGCACGACCAACGCAAGCTACAACCCAGCTTCGTTGTACTTAGCAACCTATCTTCAGAGGAGCTGAAGTCTCCTGGTTGTGGAAACAGATGGATCAGCTCCTTCTCCCCCTGTAACTTCAGCAGGCAGCTCCTTTACTCGGCTCCTCTGTCACCCCCACGGGCAAATCAAGAAAGACGGTTGCTTGATGTTTGTGCATACATGACAGCTGTTCTCTGTAGATAGAGAGGACAAGGCTGAACGCAGGCATACGGAGGTGATTTATTGAAGGGATTCCCTATGTGGTCATGTTTTCTTAGGCTGAGAATTTCTGTCTTCACAGGGACATGATACAGAGTTACATGATCTTGGGGCTGGTAGACACCCTTTCCCCAGCCCTGGACAGTAAATTCAGGGAAGCACGCAGGAAGCTGAGGCAGAAACTACGGGAATTGAAAGACCAACCACCACTGGTAAGGAAGCAAGGCAACGTATTTCCTATATTCGGGAAATATTGATATATTTCCAGAGGTAAAATGGTATAGGAAGACAGCTCCCACCCTGTGGAATTAGCCAAGATTGGCTATCTTCAGACTCAAGATACCACTTGGCTACTTCTGTGTCATTTAGATTCCATATACAAGTGAGATTAAGAACAACCATTCCTTTGCCATAACTCTTGAACAGTATCCTATTTTCCCAAACTCTACGGCTTGAAGACCCGCGATGAACAATATTTGTCACATGGTGGCCATCTAGAAGATTCCATGTTTGTCTTTTGAATGTGCATCTCAGAGTTTATTTCTGATGCAGGAGGATTTTTGTTATTGTTGTTGTTACGAATAGACTTGGTTGGTCTGATCTTCACCTGTGAGAGAGGAAGGGCATATAGGAAATGTGCAAAACCAATCAAGCAGCCAGAAACACCATCTGGGATGCACAGACAGAGCTGACCTCAAAGCGTTCCTTGACATCCTATGTCAGATCAATTCAAACGCAAGTGGGGACGTCCAGAGCATTGGTAGTACAGCCTTACCTTAGTGAAGGTCTCAGTTTACTATCCTGAGTGAAAAATAACATTTTTTTTCTTATTAATTTGTGGGCCATTTCTCTACCTTGAAAAAGTCTTTAAAAATATTTGTTGAATTCTGCGGAGGTAGTTCAGAAGCTAAAATGCTTCTTGCCACTCAAGGGTGAGGACTTGAGTTTGATGCAAATAGTAGTAATGTCTATAATCCTGGTGTTTCTGTGGCAAGATAGGATGGAGACAGGCGAGTGCCTAGACATTGGGGCCTGGTAGCCTGGTGTTCGCAATGGCAAAGCAAAGAAACCCGGGTTCAAACTAAGTAGAAATTGGAGATTGACACCTGAGGTTGTCTTCTAAACTCTACACATGCAACATGGGGACTATCTCGCATTCTCTTTTCCTCTCTCTCCCTCTCTTCTCAAATTTACAAAGGGACAATGTTCTTATAGAGCCCGAAATGTAGTCATTGATTATTTATAGTTTACAAAAGCCTAAAAAGCCTAGATAACTTCCTGTATTGGCTTAATCCTCTATTTTTATGAGGTAAAATAAATATCATTATATATGTAATATATATTGTCAATACGTACATACGTATATATACATACGTATTGACAATATATATATTGACAGAATCTCACTACGCAGTTCTGGCTGTCCTGGAACTCACTATGTAGACCACGCTGACCTCAGACTCACAGAGACCTGCCTACTTCTGCCCCATGAGTGCTGGAATTAAGGACCCAGCTCATTTTATGCTTATTTTAGAGATGAATCAATGAATCTAGGACTCTGAAGGAACCTGACCATAATAATCAGTTAGAGTAGGGGTCTTCTCTGGATGTCTGTCTTCAAGGTCAGTTTGCTTCTCCAATGCCTTGAACCATGTTCCTTTGGGGACGTCGCTCAGCGTGGGGCAGATTCACAGGAAGCTGCTATGCAGTTTGACTATCTCTTGATCAGATGAAGCAGAGCATAACAACATCTGCAAACTTCCTGGCAAAAATAGCTTCCTGTTAATGCCAGCACTGTGCCATGAGGTCATGTCAACACAGAGATTCATGCTTAAAGAATGTGGAAGGCTTACAAATCCCATAATCACCATCCTTTTCATTGAGGGTATATAACTAAGTGCATATCACGTTCTGCCAACAAATAGTAATATGTCGGACTTGGAGAAGCTGCTTCAACTTTCTAAACAGTACAAAAAGTGACACAGAGTGATAAAGCTGGGAGCATCTGACTATAAAGTCTCTGTCAGGCATCAGTGAACACCACTCACTAAAGTTGATTATATTTAACCTTCCTGGAAATGCTCTGGGGTTTTAAGTTCCCATTTCTCTGATTCAGAAACAGGTATAAGAATGACAAATAACTTTCCCAAGATTAAATTGCTCTTAAATGAAGAAACAGGCTCCAAAATAAATGTTTGGTTCATGAAACTCTATTTTTAACACCCTGGGCAGGATTGAGGAATGTGTGGGTGCTATAGCATTGGGTATGCAAACTCTTCCATAAAGGACAAGATAGCTAAGTATATTTGGCTTTGTGTCCCATATGTTTTAGGCTGCTATCACTTGACTCTCCTGGAGGCACAAAAGACAGAGCTGTGCTCCTAAAGAACACGGTTTAGACAATAGACACCCCTGGTGGTTTCGAAAGCAGGGTGATTGGAGAGGGCTTGAATATCAGTAGGAACCTGTAGTAGCAAGTTAACGTGAAGCAATGTTAAGAGAAAGAAAGACGCTGCCTGGCCTTTTCTCACAGGAGCGATGCATGAAGCAGACTGGTTAGAAATTGGTCTAGCATGTAGGGTCCTCTTCATGACTACAGCCAAGAAGAAATGATGGGGCTTTCAACACAAAGCCAGATACTGTCGCAGAGATACTGTCGCAGTTTATCCTGGGTGGTTGAACACTGGATCAGGAAATAGGGTAACACTGGAGCGGAAGTCAGAGGGCAGAGGGTCAGACACATGGCTGCAAGGGTGCCTGCTTTTCTTCCCGTGAAAGAAGGCATTTGTGCAATTTATCTGACTTATATTTTATAAGAGCATGTTTCAAGATTAGCGGTGGAATTTCCTAGCTTGTGTTTTAAGAGGTAACATGGAGTCAGGGGCAATACCAGATTCTATGTTTGACTTAGTTCCAGACGATGGTTATTAGTTGAAGACCTCTGACTCCTCTGAGAAATTCTAATGTGTGTTCTTAGTTTGAAATGCCAGTATCATATCTGATCGTTTTTGTTGGTTAGTTTTGAGTACATGGTCAATGGAGATGTCTATTAAACCACATATTACTCTTATGAAACTTGTGAAGCCAGACTTGGGGCAAAGAAAACAAGATTTCACATTTGTCCCTATGTAATGAGAGCTATTTATATTCAGCCCAACATCCTGATTTATTTGGACAATTCCACATTTTGTTTAAACAAACCATTTTAGTTGCTCTTGGTTTTTTTTTTGGATCTTGGGTCACCTGCAATTTTTACCCAATGTTTCTTACTCCAGACTACTATTAATATCCTGTTAGAAAAGCATTGGGTCAGGCTTTATTTGGCTGTAGATTCATCTATTTGTTTATGTGATATTTTTGTTGTTTTTTTTAATTTTTTGAGACAGAGTCTTACAACTTCCCCCATGATATCTTAGAATTTCTAATCCCCCTGCCTCCGCCCTTAAGCTAAAGGGTTACAGATGTGTGTCACCACTCAAGGCATGTAGAGCATGTGACAATATATGCTGAGTACCAAATGTTTATTTTTTTTTTTTTTAGTGCTGTTTTAGGCACCCATGATGTAGTAGTGAAAGAAGTAAGCAAGCATCCCTACTTTTTGGGTACTTACCGTTCAGTAAAAAGGGAGATAATGAACTACATGTGCTGGGTGGTGCTGGGAAGAAAAATCTAGAATGAAGACCAGGATTGCAAGAGGAAAAACAGCTATGGTTGTCAATAGGCAGGTCAGAAAAAGTCAAATCAGCCGTGAGTCATCCTCATGATGTTGAGTCAGGGTTCGGGCAGACAAGAGTCCACTCACATGGTACCACCACTCCACATCAGCCATTCTCTTCATCTCATTTGCTAGGACACGGTCTGTGACTTTACCACATCCTTTCACGATTATTAAGATAGCGCCTTTAGAGTGGCAATCGAATTTACAGAGTGGTGCCAGAGGAATCCCAGTGCAATTTAGAATGAGCAGGGTGCTTTTAAGGAATTATATCACCCGATTCCCAGATCTGAGAGGAAGATGGAACAAACATTGCTTTTGTGTGTACAGCTGATCTACCTGAAGTGCCTGGATTCAAGTTAATAGCTCGCATTAGTAAATGCTGGATAGTGTGCTTAAAGGCAGTGTTGTAGAGGTCTTTAAAGACAAATTTAGTTTACAGACAGGTTTCAGTGGCATTTAGAGTAACTTAACATTAAAAAATTAGGAGGTGGCCCTCTAATCATCTGTACTGGCTTCACTCTCCAGTTTAATGCAGCCCCTCTGTCTTGGGCTTCTGATATGAGACTCTGTTAGTTTACTGTGGGCCCTTATCTGTTTCTTTTAGAGGGTTCTTATGTGTTTGTAGCGCCTAGTCTGTCTTGTACTCCAGTTTTATTACCCTACAAATAGATACACTTATTATTTTGACATTTTTTGATCCTCAGTGATCCTACCCTGGCCTTTAATAGTTACATATTATTTTACACGCCTTCAAACAAATCCCTTTAACAGTTCATTCGAGAATTTTATCTAGAAATGCTTACAGACTCTTGGGATCTTCCCTGATTTCTATCATTTCTTTATATTATTATTGTCCGTGGTTTGTGGGAGATATATGTAACCATTTTCACTGCTCTGAAACGAATCTACTGAGGTTGATTATCCTACATCTGGAGTATTTTTTTACTCTTTATATTCCAGAGAGTTCTCCCTCTTCTATTTCCCCATTATCTTTCACACTGCTGCCCTTGCCTGTCTGGAGACACAGCTAGGATTCTATTAATGATGTGCTTGCTACTTAGCATTTTGATTTCACCTCTTCTAGCCCCAAACTTTATCACCTACCTTT